>MU228288.1:32610-44505 GCA_018584345.1 Thuja plicata | reverse complement strand
GATTTTCACTTACCTCCTGAGCCCAATCAACATATTGTGTACCTGAGCATATTACTTGTACTATGAAGAAGTAATGCTCAATGAAATTTAGGGCTTCGACTTCACCTTTCATTCTATGAATGAGCACCAGAATATCAACAATTTCAGGCTTGAGGTCCGATCCAAATAGAGTCTTCAGCACCTTCCTTTTAGTGCCTCACGGCTTCTGAAACCATGAGTGCATAATTTCTCTCCTCCACACCATTTTCTTCGCAGAAAACTCAGAAGCAGCGTGCGATACTGTTAAGTTGGAGAATTCATCCCGCTCAGGTACCCAGAAGCAATTCACCACTATCTAACGATCAATAGATAGAAGCACTGTGTCGTTTGGAAATATAATCTGTCTGGTGTCCAGGTTGTAGTGGTTGATACATTCGTATATCAATTCTGGAGCTTGGACGGCCACTGGAAACCCTGCCGCTTCAATCAAGCCACTTTCTCTAAGCTTCTCTGTAATGGGATGAATTGGCTCTGCTTTCAGTCTTTTCTGGAGATCATGCATGTCGTAAAAGCACAGAGAAGTATCTATGAGATTCTGCAGAGTGGTTTTGATTCCGTTCAATCCGTCAAAACCGGAGAACCTAGCGGTCATTTTGCTATACAATAATAAGAGCCTTTGAAAACACAAAGTATAAAGCTCACAGTAAAGACGCTAAGGATGAAAATGAATTAGGTAGAATAATAGAAAGACAGAAAATAGTAGATTGAGATACTATTTGCACATTCGTCTTTATAGAATTCTAAAAGCAACTGTTGATTTTTAGCATTCGCTTCACACGAACAAATTTATGAATAAACCAGTTAACACCATAACTGAGGAGCCCTAACGGCTACCTTGAAGTCTTTTCACTATTCCCATTTCCCTAATGGAAACATTTTCATTAACTTCACTTACTTTTCCATCTTCTCTGAGCTTGCGGAAAATCAGGAACGGGGTGCGCTTCTTTGCCTTCGCGGAAAATCTCTCCACGAGGAAGAATTCCGCTTAAAAGGATTCCGCTTAACACAAGACTACATTTCTTTCCTTTGTGGAAAATCCCTTTATGAGTGAGAACTCCACTGTGGAGAAGGCAAGTTTCAATTCTCTGCAAATGCTTTATTTTAATCTCCGAGCCAATATTTAAACATTTCACTCTTCCTCAGAAAATGGGAAAAAGTGCTTTAGAAAACCGTTGTGGGGTCCACCTCATCATAACTAAGCTTGCGGAAAATACCTGAGAGGTGCGAAATCTGCAACACGTGAAAACTTCTCTTCTTTTCTGTCTATGCGGAAAATCACCTTCTCAGGTAGAATTCCTCCATGGAGAAGCTGAATTCCAATTCTCCACTTTGAGTCTTTCTTGAATCCAAAATTCCTTTTAACTGTTCCCCGGATCCATTTCTATGCTTTAGGTAACCATTTTCACTGTCCAAGGCCATTTCTTTTCACAATATACTTCTTCAATCATTGTCATTCATACTTCATGGAAAATCAACTTCGCAGGTAGAAACCCGTAGTGGAGAAGGCGATTTCTAAAATCCTGCAAGCCTGTGTTTAACTGTTGAATGGAGAATTCCGCCAGTGATGATTAGTTCTGCAAGGATCCAAATGATGTGAGAACCCCCATCGGATTAGGCACTAGACTACCCACGGACTTATCATGCGTGAGGGAGAAATCCACCCGGCTAGGGGAATGCGGAGGGAGAAGGGAGAAATGGAAAATCCGATGGTGATTCCCAACTACCTAAACGACACTGACCTAGACTCAAACGCGATTAAACTTTACTAAGACGCAAAACTTCCACTTTTCTAAAATGGCTGCATGTTTAAAAGTGGAGGCAACAATGTGATTGAAGAGCAATGGCCATGTTTAATTGTACTGCTAAATAAGAGGCCCACATTTAGCTAGCACATTTCTGGTGCCCACCGTGGGGCAAAAAAATCAATTTCTGGCCTCATTTTAAGATTTTCTTTCAATTCTATTTTTTATTTACTTTGAGTCAAATTTGACTCCGCCATTGTGTTCGGGTCATCGTTTCAGTTTGAAACGACTATAAACACGCCTATGCTAGCTCAAAATTGAATCTATCACAAATTTGTTTTGCAAATAGAAGCCGTATGGCCTTCTACACGTAAATTGAGACATTGTGTGCGCAAGTTGAGAAAGCACGCATATCGAGGCAATTTTTTGTAAATATCTTGAAAAATATTATTTTATCACAAACTAGATCCCTTTTTCTATAATCATTCGCTGCCGTTAAACTTGTGCATGACCTCATCATTTAAATCCGCTACCTCACAGCCCAGGCAGCCCATACGCTTCTTTTTGCATTAGAATCAGCGAGCTTTGTATAAATATACAATAGTATCGATTCACGGTGTGAATGTGGGACTAAAGTCCTGACATCTCACCTCCACTCGCTACTTCTCCTTTACCCCCCACCCTCTACCCCGCTCTCCGCGCATCCACCACCACTCCACGCGCCACCCACTACCCACACTCCACCACCCNTTCCACCCACCTTGCACAGCCACACAGCTCCACCTACCTCTGCGTTGTCTCCACTCCCCCTACATAGAAAACACCCACACACCTCCCATTCCCACGCTTCAACCTCCCCACCTCCATCCAACACCTTCCCTCCCAACCTTGCCATTTCCACCCATCTCTCCCCTCCTTGCACAGATGCGTTGCTTATCCACCTATCTTTCTTGCACTTCTCTCACATCCCCAACACCCTACCCTTCCATTTCCCTCTCTACGCATTCTCTCTTACCCGCCCAAGCCACCAGCCTGCTTCCCATCCCCTCTTCTCTGCAGCACTCCTTCTCTGTGCAAAAACCCATCCTCCACTTCTCTCAGCCCACTTCTAAACCCAAACCCCCGCCTCCTTCTGCCTACTCCCTTCACCCCATGTTTCTTCATCCACACCCCGCTGGATATTCCTGTCAGTATACTTTTGGTGCTCATTATATTAGCTTTCAGGCCATGTAATGTCGCAAATATGGTAGAATCTTCAGACTAAATAAAAAAGTAAACTTGAACAGCTGATAGTTTTTGGTCATGTTTTCTTTTGGATATTTAGTTTATTTGAGGAAAAATAGTCTGTGTCTCAGATTCTTCGCAAGATTGTCATTCAGAGATTGGGCTTACTCTATGATTCAGTGACTTATAGAACAGGTAAGATATTTTTCTTGGCAAAGTGCATTTGTAATTGAAGTTTGGTAGATTCAATGTGTAGGAATATACGAGAGCCCAATTTGTTCTAGAAAATGTAATCACAAAATATTCCATAGCATTGATGTACTGGATATTTCTTCATCCACACCCCGCCTCTTTCTACCTGAAAACATTGACATAATTTTCTCTTTTGTCTGTCCCTGCACTTTCTGTCTCATCCCATTTGTTTTCAATGTTGGAGTATGTTGAAGTGAGGAAAAATTAACATAAGGCAAAGCCCTGCCGCTCGCACAGCCCTCCTCTTCCTCCACTCAGCCCTCTAAACGGGCCAAATACACAGTGACGTGTGGCACAGGGAAGACTCTTTTTTTTCCAGCAAATTAAAGTTGACGGCCGTCTAACCATCTTTTTGTAGTGTTAATTGCATTTTGTGATGACCACTTAACCGTCAAATGCAACCTCAGGAAATGATGACATCAGCTGCATTTTAGAAATATTTGCCTTCACCATATGCTATTTTGAAACTGCAGTCCATGTTTAAACCCCCATATCTCACTCATTTTAGTTCCTTTTTGGGGTTTATTTTTTTTAATTTTGGGTAGAATTTCACAAAGATCATTTTGGTGCTGTTATTTTTTTATTTTTCTTATTGGATGTTTGGTAAATCAGTATTTTTGATGACTGTACCTACCTAATTTTGCATTTTGCGGCTTCCGGAGCCTCGTATGGGCTCATACGATCACATTTTTTAGTGCAATTTTTTTTGAAAATGCATTATTTTCTGTCTACTTTCTGAATATATGATTGGTTTTCTAATTTTCATATTTTGATAATGTGGACTAATCTTTGGCTTTGATGTTCATGTGATTATCTTTTGCATAGAACCTAACAGTGGTTTGCAGAACGTTATCTAAGAAGACTAAAATAGAAACTACTCACAAATTGGTTTTTTAGGTTGCCTTTGATCGATAGAACACAAAACATTGTGCTTGCATTTTGTTTTTGATTTCTTAAAATAGGAACCCACATGCAAGATTTCTTAAAATGAACATTTGTTTGATGTTTTAGGAATGAAAATAATGTCAGGAAATTATACTCTCGCCCTTTTGGGATGATCAAAAATCTATAAACATTATTATCATTTTCTTATTCTGCTTGAAGTGTCTTTTAGTTTTGGAAACCCAAGGAATTGCATGGACGTATCCTCTCCCCTCGCCTTCGTGGATCTTGGGTGAAAGAGAAATCCATACAAATACTTTAGCGTGGCTACTTCCCAAGTACTTTAACAGAGCCAGTGAGAGTGGATTGCCCAACCGGTAACAGGCTAAAGCCAAGCCCTTCTGAACCGGTATATAAAAAATGTTATTGTGATTAATGTCACAGTGAACAGGTGTTGATTGTGTTATACCGAGAAGAAGATCTCCATCAGTACCCTTGTGGTGCATTAAAACCTACAGAATGTAACTTTTGTAGGCTGGGAGGCCTCCATAACGAAGCTAATCTGACGCAAGTATAACCACCTGAATGGATGCCTTAACTATACACTTTGTTCTTGTAACCAAAATCCCTCTATCTGTTGGCACGGAAGGTCAAAGACCAACTAATACGTCCCACACTTTCACAGCTCTTAGTAGAGACAATGGTCCCTTGGGAAGTGACTACCCTTGGGATTCAAAGCTTGGTGTGCCTGAGAAGTGAGTACACATGTAAGGAGGAGCTTGTGCCTCCAAGCTTCTAAGTTGTCCACTATGAGTCGGCGTGGCTGAACTTCAGTTCAAGTGGGAATTCAACAGATATTGCCCTGGCTTACCTAGGATTGTGGTGTCTCTATTCTTTTTTTCAACAAACATTCTTCTTGATGTGTCTTGCATGGGTGAAACATCAAAACAAACAATCAAACATCAAAATGATCAACGATTCAAATTCTGCACTCTTGGTGTTAACTGTCAAATCTTGTCCAAGTTTCTGTATCTGTTATCCAAATCTGGAAACCAATCAACTTGTTGTCTGAATTACTCTTCTATGGTGAAAGTTTTGTCCAAATTTTCACCAAATATTTACCTTCATACACATCATCACTAGTTTGTCTTTGACTGCAATCTGTTGACAATCTAACTCATTGCTGTTTCAAAATCTGATTTTGTTGTGCCAGTCCAAGTGACTTGTTATCTTATCATATTTGTCCATGCTGTCCTTATCTTGAGTTACAAGAGAAGGTTCGTTAACCTTGACTCAAGATCTGAGTCGTCACTTCTCTCTCTTAGTTGGACTTTATCTCCTTTGTCCTTTGGTCTTGGACTTAATCAACACTTTAGATATCACTTCAACACCTGACAGTCAATCAATTGACTCGTCAAACCTCCTCTTCAATCTTCTATGCAAGCGCATCAAGACAATCTTACAATGTTTAAAAGAAAATGGGCTAAACATTATGATCCTAACAATGCGCAAGAAGAGATTCTTATGAAAGCTTTATCAAAACAACTTCAAACTATGCAATCTAAAATCCAAGAATTAAAGGGGGAAAAGGACACACAATCCAACAAATCCTCATCAAGATCAATCTATCCTTTTCTATTTGATCATTATCAAGAGAGTGGCTCTAAATCCCTAAAAGCTGCTGAAAACACCACGAAGTATTCCTCCAAATGGATTAGTAACATCATGAAAGAAAAACCTTGGGTCAAATGCATGAGAGACTTCACTCCTTTGGGGAAATCTTATGAATCTGCATTAGAAGAACTTCTTGATAATGATCTCATCACATTACCTCAAGCCACATCACATGGACGAATATTCTTGAGTAACTATTGTGCATATCATCAACATAATGAGCATAAAACTTCATCTTGCATGGAATTGAAACATAAAATCCAAGATCTCATAGATGATGGCATAATAGAAGTTCAAAATCCTAATGATTCATCTAATCTCGAGCATGATCAATATCACGAATCCATGTCTAGTAATGGTTCACAGATCACATCTACTTCTTGCGCCATTCCTCCATCTCCTAAAGCTTCAAAACCGGCCAGACCATCTCTATCAAGAATTGAGCCAAATGCTGACTATGTCTACCCTCAAGGACTACCTCTAAAAAAAATCCAAGATAATCAACATATGATTGCAAGTCTTTCTCAAACTTCAATGATCATCGACCTAAAGCATCCATGTGCTTCAACGCTTGTCATGCCTATTCCAAATGATTGTCCATCAGCGTGTCAAGAATCCCATGTGCAGATCAAAACTCCTACCTCATCCCTAGAAGTGGCTCCATGTCAAGAGGGAAATCCAAAGTGTGAAGAAAATAATATCAATAATGATCAAGATCAAGCTACCATTCATCCTTACCCAACAGTTGATCAAAGTCACAAATATCAAGAGTCCCATGATGATTTCATCATCCCCTTCCATTTCTTGCCAGAAGAAACTCTTACATCTCCTATATCTTATCCATCTCCCAAGAAAGATCAAGATATCCTTTCTAGCATCTCTAACGGGCCTATTGAAAGTCAAGAGAAATGTACCCCTTGTCCACCATCTAATGATCCTTGTCAAGATCAGAGAATGCCATCATCTCCTTTTTATGCTCCTCCATATCCACCTCATGGAACCATCGTTCCTCTAAATCCCTTGCAGAATAATAAATCCACTCAAGCGTCAGATGCTCCTATCAAAATTGCTCATATTAAAGCTGCTCATGCTCCTATTGACATAAATATGAATTCAAAAGAGAAGAGCCTTGGTAGTGCAGCTCACTCTAAAGATGTTGACAAAATGTATGCATCAGCCTTCACTATCCTCCAAATCCATCCTTGGTCCTTATATTTCAAGGCTAAAACCTTTAAATCTTCCATCTATATTGGGTCCTTATATCCCTCCATCCACTTAACCTATCCCCTATCAAGATCAACAAAGACATGCATCCTTGAAAGATCCCTATCAACCCATCCATATGAACTAGTCATGTCAGCACTATTCATCCACAATTCCCAAGTCTTTTGGAAGCAATTTGGATGTGCAACAAAGAAATAAGAAATACAAGAATCCACGTACCTATGAAAATTATTATGTCCCATCTAATCGACATGTGACTACAAAGAGATCACAAAGGTCCACTGAGTAAAGAATAATATCAAAGCAAATATGGATTCCTAAATCCATCAGGGAAGAATTGCGTTCTCAGTCCAAGAAAATAATAATATCAAAGAAAATATGGGTTCCTAGATCCATCATGGAAGAATTGTGTTCTAAATCATCCAAAAGCAAAGGAAAATCAAAAGCTATGTGGATTCCCAAGCCTCTTCCAAAGGACTTGGATACAAAATGAAAACCAAAAGCTATGTGTATTACCAAGTCTCTTCTAAAGGACTTGGATACGAAAAGAAAATCAAAAGCTATGTGGATTCCCAAGTCTCTCTTAAAAGGCTTGAACAAAAAGGAAAATTCAGAGTTGGCATCCAAGCTTCCAAAGTCTTAAACTACATCTCCATCTAAACATCTCCCATCTTCTAACTCCATCTTGGTTCCTCATGTACCAAGATCCATATCCACTCATACATCAAAGTCTTGAGCTATTCCATCCATTTTCCTCCATTCGTCCACTACCCTTCAAGGGGTGTGTCAATGTTGATCTTATCACCATATCCTATCCAATATCCTACAATTACCACCTACCCATCCATCTCGTATCCTGCCATCCCTCTTATCCAATCCATCACATAAATATTTTCCTACCATCTTCCATATCATTCTTCCCTACCATCACCCTATCATCATCCTTGAGCATACTTTCAGTAGCCTTGGCCTATCCTAGCATATTTTTCAAAGGAGCACTATCTAAAGAGAAAGAAGCTAAAATTCCTCCACAAATCTAAAGTACAAAAAAAAAACAAAGAGAGAAAATGTGTCTGGTGAAAACTTAGTAAACAGGCACCTTGGTAGCAAAAGTAAAGATAAATCAATCCGTCCTATGGTGAAAACCACTTCTTGTGGCACCTTGGATAAGTACCATGATGAAAACCTAGAAAATAGGTGTCATGCGTAATTCCTCCTACTTGCACTCTTCACTTGCGGGCAATTTCCTTCCATGTCATCTTATCCATCATACCTTACATCCAGCTAGCCCATGAGCATCCATGTTCCTGGCAGTGATCTTGACAAGGTTGAGCCTATCCATGAACTATGTATCTTGACATCCATTATCCTTTCCATTGACTTATTCACTTGCTCTCATCCATGATACCCTATCATGATCTTGCTTATCCCAAGCCTATCTTCTCTATCTCTGCGCATTCCTATCATAATCCAAACCATTCACTTATAGCCTCCATCATCCTTTATCCTAATTGCGCTATCATAGCTATATCCTATCCAACATTAACCCCTTGGTCTTGATCTAAATGAAGAACGAAAAAAATGAAAAACAAGTTCTTAGAAGTCTCTTGTCATGTCCATTCATTTGGGCCACATGCTTTTCATGACATCAGGTCATTATCCTATATGTTATCTAGTGCTGCTCCATGAGCCTACATTGCTGTATTATTCTTTTTCCCTAGCTTGGGTATTCTTGAGGAGACTATCTTTGAGGTTCGCATTCACCCTCTTCATCCACCATTGTCTTTTTGTCTCATCCATCAGCTTTCTAATCCATCTGTAATGATCTCTACCTTGCTAGACATTGGGGGCAAACCAATGTGATCTTTCTTGAGATCAGTTAATCTCTAAAAAAATCTAAAAATTGGAAAAATTCCTGAAAAAATGATCATCCTGGTGAAAACCTAGCAATAGGCACCTTGATGCATCAATCAAAAAAATATTAAAAAAATGGAAAAATACAAAAAAAATTGAAAAAGAAGAAAAAGTGCCTTGGTGAAAACCTGGTAAACAGGTACCATGATAGAAAAAATAGAATCTTTGCCAAGAAGGTGAAAACTTGGTAAATAGGTGCCTCTTGTACTCAGCGCTCCACCTATCAATGCTCAATCTTGGCATCAATCCTTTGCTTCAGTTTGTACATATCTTTCAGTCACTTTCATGACACTCTGGTTCTTCTGAAAACCCTCCTGGCTTGAGACCGATCCAGAGTCATAACCCAGGGGCAATCAAATCAGATTTTTCCTCACAGTATGATTCAAGTCAGTTATCATCGTTTGCTACTAGGGGCATGGGTCCCCAATTTGATCACATCTTTGGTTTACACCAGAGTCAGTAATCTTGTCATTTCTGAAGGACAACTCGCTACTAACACAAGCAGGTGTTTCTCAACACCACAATCAATAGTGTTTCTTAACACTATCTTTGGACACATCTATGTTTCTTAACACACATTGGATATCGCAAACGTAAACAAAAGATTAATAGAAATCAAACATAAAGCACTCACAAGCACAACAGTGTTTCTCAACACCTCATACATATACACATCTAAAAACTTTGAAACTAGTTGAAGTATGTTGAACTTCTATTTGTATGTTGCCTATTCTCATTGATTTTTGTTAATCTTTTCTTTGTCTACTGCTTGGTGTGGTTCTGATGATCTGACAATGTCAAATAATTAGGGTGTATGTGATAAGAGCTCCTGCATTAAGGTGGAAAAGCCTCACATCCCTCGATCCTCTTTATTTGTATGCCAAGGTGAGGTCAGAACTATCTCCTTGATTGTTATTATTCTGTTAGTTTACATAAGATCGCACTCATGGTTATCTTGGCTTTGAATTCCTCGACACTGGTGTACTCTTGCAACATCAACTGGAAACAATGTTCAAGTCATCTCGACTGTTGTGCCTTGATGCTTACGTTAGTTTCCCATATCTTATCTGATGAAAGTCATATTCATATTCTTATGGTCGCAGTGACACCGGTAAGGATTGTATCGACTCTGATGTTCCAAAAATTCTCAATGATGAAAATTTTCAACTACTAAAGCTCAGTGACTACACCTTAGGTTGCATTCATGTTAGTCTTGCATCTGCATCTGCATCTGCATAGTGTTGAAATCAACATAATAACTTTATCTCTATCCAATGTGAAGGATCTGATATTCTAATCAATCAATCTTCTCATCGTCAATTGGTCATTTGTATGTGAACATGACATCCCTTGCTAAATCAACTGTCCTGCTTCTATTTTCAGGATCAAAATCGAAATCTAAATTTGACCACTTGCACAACCAATAGAAATCTCTCATGATTTTCTTCTAATCAATCCATGTATCTTACTTTTGGTCAATCCTAGTCACCAAGATCTCACATCAAGTATAGATTTTGTCCTAACCACGTGGGACCTCTTTTTAATCGGATCAATTTCTTCCTAAATTGTCTAATCAATCGAATTACTTCTCATCACTGGGGCACCTAGCCATATTTCAATTTCGCTCTTGAGGGGGCAGGATCAGGACATCAACATTCCAGTGATCACATCCTCAATCATAACCCAATCACTTGGGCCATCTCAGCTTCATCACATCAAATCAAGTTGAGATCATATTAGATCAAAGGCAACCTAATCCATGGTCTTATACAATGGTGAATACACTCGAAACTAGACAAGATCAGTCTTATACGGGCTATTCATTATTGAAACTAGATACATTGACCAAATTGGCTTCATCACTTCAAATCTAGTCAATTTGCTTGCTAATCAAATCTCTTAACGGTAATCAGTTTCATTGCTACAAATCAAACTAAGCATTCTATTTATATCTTTTGATTGATCTTCGTCCAATCAATCTCAAAGTCGGTCTTCTTCAAAAGAATGGTTTCATCACTTCAAATCAAACTATTCTGGGTCTTCTCGCTAAAAAACCTTTGAATCAATGCGCTGATCACACATCAATTCAAAGAGGGGCAAATGTAATCACCTAAAAATGGTCACCTAAACCCTAGACCCCCAATCTCAACAATTAATCAAGAAACCCTAATCTTGATTACCCTAAGTCCTAAATCAAATAGGCAATTATCAAATTTGAATTGATCTGACCTAAAACCCTAGGTCCTAATCGATCATTTTACTTGATTAATTAATTAATTCCTAAAATCACATTACATTGGCAAATAAACTTTATACTATTATTTAATTGATATTCTGATATATTAATTAAGTAAAAATTACAAAATTGTCAATTAAATCAAAAGGAATTAAATTAATTATAAAAACATAAAATGTGCATTCAAAATCAATTAAATTATTAAAAATGCATATGACATCATCAAATTCAATTGACTGATTATCAAAATGCAAACAATCTACTTCCACTCAGTTAACTGATTCTCCACTGTTTATCATTTTGGAAACATTTCAGTTAACTAAAAATTGAATATGGAAGTTTCAGAAATAAATGATCAGTTAGTTTAGTCAACTAACTCTCTCGACCAATTGAATCACTTGCACATGGATTGTGCTTCTTTAATCAAATCTGAGCCACTCTTTTTGTTCAATCTCGACCGTCGATTTGAGAGAGATTTCTATAAAAGAGAAACTCTTTTCCTTCACAAAGGATCCTAACTTTTTATCTAATGCTATTATGCTACATTTTTGTCTTAGCTTTCTTGCATTCTTAGCATAGCGTTAATTGTTGTTTACTTTTATGTTAATCATGCAAATCTAATCTTAGAGCATATTTCAATTGGTGTATTAAAATCAATCTTACACACTTCAATTGGTGCTCTAAAACTGAATCTTAATTAGCTTTGGA
>MU228288.1:14401-32040 GCA_018584345.1 Thuja plicata | reverse complement strand
ATGTGTATGTATATACATGTGTATACACACACACACACACACACACACACACACACACACATATATATATATATATATATATATATATATGCATACCCATGTGTGTATATATACGCATACACACACATATATACACACACATGTATGTATACACACACATATACACATATATACACATGTGTGTATATATATACACATGTGTATATACACACATGTATATATATACACATATGTATATACACACATGTGTATATATATACACATATGTATATATACACACATGTGTATATACACACATGTGTATATATATACACATACACACACATATATATACACACACACATACATGTATGTATATACACATGTATACACATATGTGTATACACATATATAGACATATATACATACATTTGTGTATATATATACACATACACATGTGTGTATATACACTTGTGTGTATATATACACACACATGTATATATACATATACATCCTTATAGCGATATAACATACATTATTGAAACAAAAATGGGAATGAATTTTCCTTCCCAAAATAATACTTTCAATTCCAATTCCAATTTTCAATTCCAATTCCAGGTCTGAGAAGGAATTGTGGAATGCTCAAAATGACCCAAAATTAGAATTCGCATAACCCTATTCCAATTTTTAATTTTGGAACCAAACAGGGAATTGAACATTTTGGGAATTCAGAAATGCCAATTCCTGTTCAATTCCAATTCCACCCCTCAACCAAACGGGCCCTTAGGTCATCAAACCTCCCTCTTATGATTTCTGCTTTTTCTCTGAGTACATTGGCATCTCCTCCATGTACAAGCTTCAAATTATCCCACATTTGTTTTGCAGAGGTGCAGGTTTTGACATCTTCAAATTCAGCATCGGAGAGTGATGATGCAAGTTCTATCATCATGCAGTTATGCTCATGCTTGACTCTTAATTGCTTAAGAGCATGAGGTCTTGTAGGCAACACATATTCAATATCTAAGTATTGAACAATATCATTTCCAATACCTGATAGGTGGAGTCTTATTCTGCTTTGCCATGATGTAAAGTTGTATTTATTCAACTTGGGCACATCTCATCTGTTCATCTTGTGATCTTTTGCTTGAGCTGTTAGACTCCCTTTCTAAGAACATAAGTTTAATACCAATTGTTAGTAATAACTGAGAGGGGGGGTGAATCAGTGGCCTCAAAAATATTTCAATAATCAACCCTTAAAACTTAGTACGACAAAATTATACCTCTAGTTATCTTCAGTCGTATAAGATGAATGCCTCCAAATACTTATATCAATTTAGTACTGCTCGGAATGCTTTGTAAAACCTTCTACTATAGATTTACCGAATAGAACTCTGTTAATTTACCGAAAGACAGAAAATTATCTGGAGTATACCAATCAATCCTATTAAGTTAAGTGTAATGCAAAACACTAAAGTAATGACTTATAAACACATTGACACATGGATTTTTAATGTCGAAACCCTGTTAAGGGAAAAATCACTTGGGACCGGTAACCCAAAATTTTCACTCTTCTGAAGTGAGATTGCTGAAGATCTAACCCTGTTAAAGGTTACAAACACACTGTTAGGTGTGACCTTGTTAGAGGATTTAAAATTTTAGTCTTTCACTTGATATCAGGCATCTCTATGATACCATCCTTGATCAAATTCTCACTTGGCCTGTCAATAGGTATCTGGCATCTCATGCTATCTTCATGATCAAAAATTTTGATACTCCATTAGATGTATCTCAATATAGAAAGGATCTTTGAATACCGCTCAGTTAAGAGACTTCCTGAATGAATGGTTAAACTGAAACAGTATGATCTATTCACATATACAACTTATACTTGCAGATTTTCAGATCTATTATAATCCATATTGATTCTACTTGATGATGTTGTGCTCTGTTGCTCGATTTTTGGAGAATTCTTTAGCTCTTTCCTCAGCTTGTTGATAAACACTGTATGAATTTTCTCTTCATTAGTTTCTCTTCAACATCCTCTTTTCATTCCTTCTCCCACACCCATTCGTAATGAATTGAGTTGTCTCTTAAATAGACATGATATCACCGTTGTTAAATTCTTGATATTCTTTATCTTGGTGTGATCCACAATTCTCGCTAATTAGATTTAAAAAAAAAATCTTGTTTTATCTCACTGAGATCTTCTTGCCAATAGGACAAATCAGCTTTAAATCAATCACTTATCTCTGGCTTACCTTGTCGATGAAAACAATGATAATTACCAGTTAACTCTTTATTTAGCTCTACCGGCTAGATATTTTTTCATTTCTAAACTCAAGTTAGTTTCAGTTTAACTCTCTGATAGCATCGATCAACACTCCAGTTCTCCTCCGGCTTCTCCATCAGTTTACACTATGTTTCTGGCCATTGGGTTTTCTTGTGATTCTTCTTGTCGGTTTTCTTGCTTGGGCATCACTATGACTTGATTGTCGGTGATCTCTATTAGTTGGGTTCCATTGACCGTCGGTGTTTGTAGTCATAATGTGAATGCTTGTCTTTTATGCATTACAGAAAGCATAATATTTATCTCTCTAATCCTCTGAAGTCTTTGACACTTTGATTATAACCTATTAGATTATATCAAGTTGACATTAATGACAATACAATCAATTAACTGATTTAATGTCTTGCATTATCCTTCTTCTTTTTAGTTATCAACTTAACATCTTCAAACATTCAATCAGTTACATGTCATCGCTGCCTAGCCACTCTTCTAGGCCTATACATCTCAACTATATTGATGGTCCTCCCAAGAATCCAACATTATAGATGGTCCCCAGTAGCCAACCACACCACAAGAACTATACTACAATCAACCCCAATACCTACAGGCATATGTCTCATCCCTCTATCTCTACCCTCCTAATGGTTAGAACAATTCTATTTTCTCACATGCGCACATCAGTAGTAGAGTCACTAATATCTCTAGGTTCTTGTACTCATGATCTACACATGTTTATATCATGGTACAATTGACCTAGGATTGTGTACCCCTAGCATTAGATACCTAGGATGTTAGGAGTGCCTTCCAAGATGGTCATCATGTTATGCTCTTAAGTATTCATTGTAATTGACCTTGTCGTCTAGTCTAAAGGAATATGTTCCTTATGCCTTATTAATGTCTTATGTATTAATATTTATATTGAAATATAACTTCTCATTTCTAATATTGTATGTTTGGACATGTGAAATTGATATAATCTTGTTTAATTATAATTTTCTGAAATATGCGAATTAATTTGTTGTGAAATTATGGTGGTCCTTACATTTTGGTATCACAACTCTAGGTTCCACTCTAGGGCCTCTAGTTCAATATGCTTAGTTGCGACACTTGATCACACAAACCTCCATTCACATAGTGCTTAGTCAATCTTGTATAAGTGCTAGTTGTATGAGTCAATAGTTGAATTGCTATGGATCAACTAGAGTTGTGACAAGGAGAGTCTCTTAGATAGTGTTATATCTAATAGGAAAGGGAAGGATGTCCCTTGTTTTAGAAATTTTCAAAGTAAAAATAATCACTCCTTGAGAAATTACTCTTGTGTATATGTGTGTATGTGTGACTTGTTGGTTGTCCTTTCTTTATCTTTAAGTTGTAAAAAGTTAGAAAGAACCTTAAGTGCTTGGTTATATGCATTGGTGTGATGGTGTAATTATTTTTCTCAAAATTGCATATTCATAGAATCTGATTGAAAATGTGAGCTATATTGTACGAGAAATGCATTGAAGTTAAATGAATATTATTTTGCATGTATGAAATGAAAATGATTATAAGTGAATGATATGTGAATTTTATAGATCAGTGGGACAATGATTTAATTCCCAAAATTGTATTGTTGAATGTATTCATGTAAGAACTTGTATAATTTTGAGGAATCTATGTGGTTCATTTGTATTTGATAAGTCCTATATACATGACCAGAGTTTGGTGTTGATCTTATCTAGCCTCACATGCAAATGGAGTGCTAAAGAAGAGTATGTATCATATTTATCCTATAGTTATAGTTTATGGATGGAGTTGACCCTGTAAACATAGTGGGTGTAACTAAGTTTATATTGAATATTGTGTCATGATTAATTAACCTAGTGCCTTTCTAGTGATATATTTTATAAGTAAGTGGATATAATGTATACAACTTATAATAGTAAATTGTGGATCCCATAGTTTGTGATAGTAAATCATGGTGTAGAATATTGCATGTTCCTTGGGTGGATAATCTTCGCATAATTGAATGATTTTGTTTCCCTGAATAAACAAATGTATAGGTGCTCTTTTATTGGGGACATAGTATATCATGCATGACTAGTGCTTAAAGCATATGTGATAAAATTATAAGATTGTAATATTAAAATTGAAAATGTGGTGAGGTTAAGTAAGTTTAAGTTTTTTTTACTAAGCATATCTAATATGGGTGTGGAAGAGTTTTCTTTTTCATGTGTCTTCTTGCATAATAAGTGACTGCATTGCATTGAAATTGAAAATCAACGCAAGTTGTCTGAGTATGCAATTGATATTTGGTATTAAATTGTTGTATAATTACTAGAGTCACATGTGACTCCTTTTTGTGGTTTAGAATGTTCTCTAGCAGACCTTGGATGTAGTATGTCGTGCAACATTGTACTCTGTTCATGTGACTATTGTTAGTCACAAAGTTATGTGAGAGTGTTTCAATTTTGATGATTTATTATGATTATTGATGAAATGTTCCTTGTAAGGAATGATGTTGCATTTTTGAATTTTCTTATTGATCAATAAAGTCACCAAATCTACCTCATTTTTTGACCCTTGTAACATTTGAGTTATGTTGTAATTACACACATTTTATGACTTTTTAATGAATTTCATGATTTCCCCTCTTTGATTTTTTTGGTGGCTATTCCAAATGTTTTACATTGTTAGTCCTATGTTATGTCAAGTGTTGCCCTCTATGAGTATTTAAGATGAACATTGATAGAATGTACAAGGGATTACATAAAGGAGAACATACTAAGCTTGTATGTATATAGTTGTGATTATCTTGATTGAATTACTTGATGTACTTAAAATTAGCATGATTGACATTAAAAATTAAGATGGATAGATTTTCAATATGAAAATAAAGATGTGTGAATATTTGTATTATGAAAGAAATTTCTTATATCTCATTATTTAAAGGAAAGAGAAAGGTACATGTAGAAAAGTTATACATTAAGGAATCAAGATATTGTCAATGCATGAGATAATATGCATGAGGCATTGCATGAAATTTATACAAGGGGAAAAAATGCATTATAAAATGCAAAGTTAAATAGAATGGGATGTGATTTGGTATGCATATGTTTGCGTCTCTTTATTTTCTATCCATGTGTGTTTGAGAAATCTTACCTTCTGGGGAGGGTGCCGAATATGGAAAGCAAAGAATGTGATCCTGTTTTCAAGTTCATAGTTATATTTGAAAGTGCTTTGACCAAAGCTAGGAATTCATTGAAAGAGAAGAAAATAACATAGCAAAAAATATTAATAATAATTCTCTTCCATATCCTGATTGTTAGGCATTACACATTCATGTGAGAAATTGCATGCAAGTAGATTAGGCTTGCACCAAGATACCCCCATGCCTTTCTTCTCCAACATCTTCAAATAAGGCTTCCATACATGTCTATCACTTGTGGTCTCTTTTTCAGCTTTCTTCTTTTCTCCCTCAGTCCTTTGTTCCTTAGGAGGTGAGTCCAGTTTAGTGGATCTTGTGTTTCTCTGAGGTACAAGCTTTACTGTCTTTTCCTACGATGTCTTCTATGGTGGTGAAGGGGTGCTTACATCAATTACTATAGAAGGTGGACTAGCTACCTACACAACTTCTGGAGGTGGAAGGGCTACAGTAGTAGTGCTTGCCAACCCAGAAGATCTCTCTTATCATCTTCCTTAATTCTCTCATCTCTTCATTGGTTAAACCTGCCTTAGCTCCATAGTCATCAATAATGTTTTCTACTTTTCTTTTCCTCAAACCTCTAGTCAGATCTTCTCTGACTTTAGCTAATTTTTCTTCATATGTGCCCCATCTCTCCTTAGATCTATCAACTTTAGATGCCATAACATGTTCAATCTGCATAGTTAAAACTTTTGAACTGACTTCATAACCCATAGGGTAACACCGTTTCTTTCTAGGTACAACTACCTCAAAACATACACAATCAGTTTCAACCATGAAAAAAATTGTATCCTTGTATTTCTCAACTAACTCTTTAGGAATTCTGAATCTTTCTTTCATTTTCCTCTGAAGAATCTTGATCATGCCAAATAGTTCACCATCAACCCATGTGCTATTTTTCCTTTGGTAGCTCTATGATGTCTGAATACTAGTCGGTATCCCTTCTCTCCATGCTCTAGGGTGCATGCCAGGAAACTTATGTTGAATATGGATATACATATGAACTAGGAGTGAGCCAAATCTAAAAGTCTTAGATTTATCCTTCTTAATTAGCTTTAAATTCTCCAAAACTTGGTGTTCCAGAACCTCACATAGGTTATATTTAGTGTTTTCCTTTACCATCCTGTAAGCCATCATAATGAATCCTATAGAAAATGAATTAGGTCTACTTCTGTAGTAAAATCTGTATCCAAGTATCATCGCAATCAGTCTGACATCCTGTAGGAAAATATCATTCACTGTCATAGCTCGTCTGTCTCATTTAGGATATGTTAGGGTTTCAACTTGTTTCTTTATGTGCTTCTCAACCATAGGAATAACTCCAGTGTTTTCTAACCCAGTTATATCATGAATCATCTGACTACAGATCTTTACAGGTTGCTCTCCTATCCAGATGAATTGATCATGAACTCTACTTAGTAAGATTTTGAACCATTCATCTTCGCTGAAATCATATAGATATAACATTTTCATAATGCTCATGTTTTCTATGTGTTTGAATTCATCCTTCATTTTACATCATCAGTCATGTATTCCATTTCAGTAGAAATCTCATCAACACCCAATATACTTAACATCATACACTATCCAGTCAATCACAAATCCCACGATCACAGATAATGCATCGTTCGATGTTTCTCTCTCAGATGTAAGTTCTATGATGTCTATACATATCACAACTAAGCTCGTAGGAGCTTGCTCCTCAGAATAAAGGGATGAATATATTATGATATTTTCATCCAATGCTCCCCCTAAGGCCATGCTCGGCCATTTAGGTTGATTCTACTTTGTTAGCATCAGGAGAAGATCTAGTAGCATCTACTGTCTCTCCCTGAACCAATACATCATTAGACTCTTTGTGATGAAGGGGACTCCCCTTAATACAACAAATACACAATAGAAACAGAGAGAAATAATAGAAATTTGCAAGAACAAAAAAATGGCCTCTTATTGGCTCCACAAATGTGGAATTACAAACTTTAGAATTACAATTTCAAAAGCCACATGGGCATCCCTTACAATAATATGTAGGATAAAGCCTCCAATAACCACCCTGAACTTCCCTAGAAAACACTATAGGCCTTCCTTAAATAGGCAATTTTCCACCACCCGAGAAGGTTCCAGAAATCTAGCCATTAAGGCCGACTACCCGTAGCATTTAATTATTTTTCACTTTTATTACAAAAGGGTCAGCTTTAAATATTTACAAAATATGAGATTAGGTAGCCCAACTTTCGGAAGCCATAACTTTTGAACCGTAGCTATGATTGGCTATTATAACCACTTTTCAGAAAGGGAAGATCATGATCTACAGTGCCTGACACATGAAGCGCAAGTTAGCCGGGGGTTTGACCTCGATCCGAAGCCTCTAAGGTCCTAAAAATTTAGCCCAAAGGTTTCGCACCCTAAAATCTCAACAGTAAATCCTTAATAACTTTGCCAATACAAATTATCTGGCAATGAAATTCAACTGACATGCTTATATGACTAAGATGAACCTTCACCTAAAAAATTAGAACATTTTGAGTTCAAACGGTCAACTTACTAAAAATAGCAAGTTTCCAAAAATAACAGCTTTCTACAAAATAGCCCTTATTGAATAGAAAACACATATTTTTGGGTGATGCAAGATTTCCCTTACACCCACAATGCTCCTACATCAGACACCTGGGGTAATTTGAGAAGTGAACCTATCACATCTCAGGTGTGCAGAGGAAAACAAGATGGTCAACCTCCTCCTTTGTCAGCCATGATGAATCTTCTACATGTCATCCTCTCCATTTGACCAGATATTCTTCATACGTCCTGTTCCTTGTGCTTCTGCCAACATGACTATCCAGTATATCTTCAATCTCCTTGGTAGCTGAAGTAGTTGCCGAAATAATCCACTGTGCTTCTGTGATCTCACCTTCAACACCCCCTTCATAGTACTTGGTCAAATCTACAATGTTAAATATTGGTGAAATGTTCAACTTAGTAGGCAATTCAGTAGGCAATTCTACCTCATAAGCATTTCCTCAGTCATGCTTCTTCAGTATCTTACATGGCCCAAACTTCTTCATTTTCAACTTGTTGTATGTACCAAATGGAAATCACTCCTTCCACAAATGAACCATGACTTCATCCCCAACTTGAAATTCTTTATGCCTCCTTCTCTCATCTGCCTTAGCTTTATATTGTGCATTCATCTTGGTAATGTGATTCCTCACCTTCTCATGGATGTTCTTCAAATGTTCTGCAAAATCCTCAGCTTTAGCACTTCTTATCTCTCCTTTGTCTATCTTCCTCAACTCTGAAGCATTTCTGGGACTACTTCCAAATACAATCTGGAATGGTGATTTACCAGTGCTCCTGTTGACAGAATTATTATAAGAAAATTATGCCTATGGTAGAATCAAATCCGAGCCTATTGGCTTATCTCCAACCAAACATCTTAGCAAATTCCCCAAACTCCTATTCACCACCTTTGTCTATCCATCAGTTTGTGGATGATGTGATGAGCTGAACTTCAAGTCTGTCTTCAACTTCTTCCACAATGTGCGCTAGAAATATCCAACAAACTTAGTGTCTTGATCTAAAACTATACTCTTTGGCAGACCATGTAGTCTCACCACTTCTTTGAAAAACAATTCAGCCACATGAATAACATCATTAGTCTTCTTACAAAGAATGAAATGTGCCATCTTTGAAAACCTATCAACTACCACAAAAATTGAATCATGTCCCCGCTGAGTCCTTGGTAAACCAAGAACAAAGTCCATACTAATATCCTCCCAAGGCTTCTCTGGTATAGGTAATGGCTGATACAATCCGGTATTCTGCTTTGCTCCTTTTTCCATTTGACATACTCTACAAATCTATACAAACTTCTTGACATCTTGCTGCAACTGTGGCCAATGATAATTCTCGCTAACGAGCAAGGGTTTTATCTCAACCAAAATGTCTAGCCAATCCTCTGCTATGCTTCTCCTTGATGAGATTCTCCCTCATAGAACTTCATGGAATGTACATATAGCTCCCTCTGAATAACATTCCATCCTGAATGATGAAATCCAACCACTTCGTTCTGTCTAGAGTAATAGGTTTTGTACAAGCTTTCCAAGCTTCACCAAAACCAGGATCCTCTGGCTACAAACTCTTGAGTTCCTTGAACCCAACCACCTTGATTTGCATCTCTGTTAGCAAAATTTTCCTTTTGCTAAGATCATTTGCAACTCTGTTATACTTTCCACTCCTGTGTTTCAAAACAAATGTGTAACTTTACAAAAATTCAACCCATTTCAAATGTCTTTGATTCAACTTTCCTTGACTATTCAAATATTGCAAAGCTTGATGATCAGTATACAAAACAAACTCCTTAGGAAATAGATAGTGTCTCCACTTCTTCAATGCTTGAGTTATAGTATAAAATTCTTGATCATAAATAGAATATTTTCTCTTGGCATCATTTAACTTCTCACTGAAATATGCAACAGGTTTACCTTCTTGGCTCAAAACAACTCCTATTCCAGTACCACTAGAATCACAGTCTACTTGAAACACCTTATTAAAATTAGGAAGTGCTAAAACACGTTGTTCTGTAACTTTTTGTTTTAATAGTTCAAAACTCTTCTCAGCCCCTTAAGTCCACTTACACTCTTTCCTATCCCCTCTCATCGTTTCAGTCAAGGGACCACAAATACTGCTAAAACTTCTGATAAACTTTCTGTAAAAGCTGGCCAAACCATGAAATGAACTTACCTCAGTAGCACTCCTTGGAGTAGGCCATTCTAGGATAGCCTACACTTTCTCTTGTTCCATTTTCAGTCCTTCTTCTGAAACTAAAACTCCCAGATACACTAACTCCTTCTTCACAAAACTGCACTTCTTCAAATTAATCAACAATTTTTCTTCCCTCAACTTCTCCAAAACCCTATGAATATGCATTAGATGGTCCTCCAATGTCTTACTAAAGATTAGAATATCATCTATGTAAACAATGACAAACTTACCCAGAAATTATTTCAAGACCTCATTCATGAGCCGCATGAAAGTGCTTGGTGCATTGGTTAGCCCAAAGGGCATGACCAACCACTAAAAAAGTCCCTCCTTTGTTTTGAAGGTAGTCTTCCATTCATCTCCTTCTCTGATCCAAATCTGGTGATATCCACTCTTCAGATCTATCTTTGAGAAGTACATAGCTCCACTCAAACAATCCATAATATTGAATCCATCCGCGACAATGAAAATTTGTACTTGATTGTGATCTTGTTGATAGCCCTATAATCTATGCACATCCTCCATTCTCCATTCTTCTTTGGTGCTAATACTGTTGGTACAACACATGGACTCAAGCTCTCACAAATCAAACCCTTCTGCAACAAATCTTGCACTTGTCTGTTCAATTCTTCACTTTCTACTGGTGTCATCCTGTGTGCTACCTTATTTGGCAAACTGGCTCTTGGGATAAAGTCCATCTGATGAGTGATCTTCCTTACTGGTGGTAATCCATCAGGAACATTATCGGATATAATATCTTAAAACTCATTCAACAGATCTGCAACTTCTATATGAACATCTTCTACTTCCTCCTTACTAGCTTTTGGAGTTAAAGAAAAACACATATGCTCATGCTTCATACCCTCTAGAAATTTTCTTCCATCAACAAAAGTTATTCTTGCATTACTACATACCTTTTCTTCTATATTATTCAATGGTTTTACCTTATGTCACACTCCATCCTTTGTTAGGGAATATGTATTTGCATGCCATCATGTACAACATGCCTATCAAACTTCCACAGCCTTCCAAGCAACATATGACAAGAATCCATAGGTATGATATCACATAGTACCTCATCATAGTACCTTCTAATCTTGAAATTTACTAGGAACTTCTCATTAACCGTGACTTTGTGGTCATCCTGCACCTAGGTGATCCGGTATGGATGTGGGTGTTTCTGCCTCTTGAGCTTCAACTTTGTGGTCATCTCTTCTGACACTAGATTTTCAGTACTTCCACTATCAATAATCACATCACAACACTTATTCTCACACTTGCACCTAGTGCGAAACAAGCTCCTCCTTTGCTCAGGTTCATTTTCACCACTCAGCAGGAATATTTTGTTAACTAGGACTTCTCCTCCTTCAGCATCTTCAGAATGAGATGATTTTGCATCTTCATCCACATGTGTGACTCTAGCCTGGCCGTCATTTCTCCTATCTGCCCTTCCTTGGCATTGAGGACATTCATATGCCCTATGACCTTCTCCACAGTGAAAAAATGTTCCACGGAAGCCTCCTATTCCTGATCCTTGTCCTCGTCCTCTTCCTCTTTGATCTCTATTATTTTGATTGAAATTATTTCCCCTCTGACCTTGACTACTACTAGCCTCATCCTTATTTTTCTAATCTTCATTTTGGCCTCCATAAGATCGTCCACCAGATCTTCCACCACAACCTCTTCCGCTTTGCCTGCTTTCAAACTTCTTGTTCAACTTTTCCTCTACCTTTAGGGAAAAATGGTAGGCCTCTTCAATATTGTTTATTCAGATCAGGTTCAACTCCTCATGAATGATCAGCCTCAACCCCTTAAGGTAACATGCAACTTTCTCCTTGTCAGCTTCTGCATGGCCTGTTCTAATGAGGTTTCGATAGAACTCCTCTGTATATTCCTGGATAGATTTCCCTGCTTGCTTCAAACCTTGAATTTTCTTCAGTAGATCGAGCTCATAATCAACATGAATGAACTATCACTTGAATTTATCCATCTTGTGATTTTCTCCTTTCCTCTTCTATTTCACTCCAACTAAATCTCCTACCACCAGATCTTCGCATGACCCTTCAGTCGGGCCTTCGCAAATTTGACCCTATCAGGATCCTCAATATCTTCATACTCAAAATATTCTTCTATTTCATTGATCTAATCGATTAACTCTTCTGGGTTAAGATTTTCTGAAAATGTGGGAACATCAAGCTTAGGTCTTTTCCCAATCTTGGAAATGGCCCAAAAAATCCTTTCCTCCTCTTGGTTCAGAATTTCACCTTCCTGATCAAAATCTCCTTCTACTTCGGCTTCATCCTCACTTTCCTCTCTTACGGCAAGATTCATGCCTCTACGAATCTCTTCATGCAATGCTTGTACTTGTCTTTGGAGGGCTATAACCTCAGGTGTCACACCTCTGGCTCTTCTGCCATGCTCCCTTTGTGGAGGCATTTTTGTACTTATTGATGAAACCCTAACCACGGTCCTGGTGCAAACTACCTCATAGTCAGTGATCTATCTACACACTCAGGAACTTCTCGCTCTGATACCACTTGATGAAGGGGACTCCCCTTAATACCACAAATACACAATAGAAACAGAGAGAAACAACATAAATTTGCAAGAATAGAAAGTTGGCATCTTATTGGCTCCACAAATGTGGAATTACAAACTTCAAAATTACAATATCAAAAGCCACATGGGCATCCCTTACAATAATATGTAGGACAAAGCCTCCAATAACCACCCCGAACTGCCCTAGAAAACACTACGGGCCTTCCTTAAATAGGTTATTTTCTACCACCCGAGAAGGTTCCAGAAATCTAGCCATTAAGGCCGACTACCCTTAGCATTTAATTATTTTTCACTTTTATTACAAAAGGGTCGGCTTTAAATATTTACAAAATATGAGATTAGGTAGCCCAACTTCCGAAAGCCATAACTTTTGAACCGTAGCTCCGATTGGCTATTATAACCACTTTTCAGAAAGGGGAGATCATGATCTACAGTGCCTAACATGCAAAGCATTAGTTAGTTGGGGGTTTGACCTCGATCTGGAGCCTCTAAGGTCCTGAAAATTGAGCTCAAAGGTTTCGCACCCTAAAATCTCAACAGTAAATCCTTAATAACTTCGCCAATACAGATGATCTGGCAATGAAATTCAACTGACATGCTTATATGACTAAGATGAACCTTCACCTAAAAAATTAGAACATTCTAAGTTCAAACGGTCAACTTTCTAAAAATAGCATGTTTTCAAAAATAGCAAATTTGTACAAAATAGCCCTTATTGAGTAGAAAACACATATTTTTGGGTGATGCAAGATTGCCCTTACACCCAGGATGCTCCTGCATCACTTTGGCTCTCCATACCTTACCACTGTTGTTATCTTCTTCTTTCTTGAAACAATTGTCAAAATCACTCTTGTATTCTGTAAGAATCATACTAGTATCACTGTCATTTTTCTTTGTATCCATAGGAGGTGGTACTCTTCTATTATTTACTCCATTATACCTGAAAAACTTTGCTATATGATCTGGATTGTTACATTTGTAGCATATAGGAGGTCTTCTATTCTCATTAACATGCAACTTACAATTCCTTGCATTGTGTCCAAGGGTATTACATTTTTAACATGTGATCTTAGGTGCTGATTCTTCTCTAGTGTAATCTTGTATGTATCTGGATTGATCAGGTTTTCTACATTCTACTTTCTTGTGCCCATATACATTGCAATCAAAACAATAACCAGAAAAATATTTGAAAGGAGTATTACCTCTGCAATCTCTTTGTGTCCAAACTTGTTATATCCAAAATATCTACCTCTAAAAGGTCTGATCTGTTCTTTAGGTTCTTCAAGAATAGGTTTTTATCCATCAATCTTCTCATTAGATTTTTCTTCTTGATTCTTATGTGAAGTTTCTCAATATGTTTCTTTGCTTAAAATTTTTTAGCTTTTATGATCTGATTATATTTCTCTAATTCTAGATACTTGCTCTTGTAATGGTCATGCTCATTCTTCATTTGTCTCATCAGAATATTAGCATTATTCAAAGCTTCTTCAATCTTGTTCTTAGCATCCTTTTTGTATTGAATCTATTTAGCCATTGCTTCATTATTAAGCTTCAAAGTATCATTCTCTTGTTCAAGTTTCTTTAGGGTCAAAGCACAATATTCTGTCACCCCTAAGGCTAGGTCTGGGTGCTCTACCGCGTTAAACTCGGCTGAGTACCACACGATCGAGTTTATGTAGGTGCCACGTGACGCCTACATGGCCTAGTAGACTCGGTCTAGTGCTACTCGACCGAGTATGCCTAGCATTTTAAACACCCAAAACAACCCGCTAGCCCCTCATTTGCACATTGAGGGGCTAAGATTGAGGCTGTGGAGCTGAGCAAGAATACTTGGCCGAGTTCGAGGCAAGGCCCTTTTTTTGTTTTTAAAATGTTTTACTGTATAAATATATATGTAAAATGAATTTTTTTAATTTAGCATTGCAATGTCGGGTTTTTTTCTTCATTTTCAAGAAATAATTTTTTTAGGTCATATAATTGATGTTATTTAAAAACATTTAAACGCAAACCCAAACCTAAACACAAACTCAAACTTACACATAATTTACCAAAAATTTTGAAACATAAACGCAAACCCAAATCCAAAATTATGAAACATTTACACGTAAAATTAAAATCCTAAAATCATATAATTTAACCAAAACGTAAACTAAAAGCATAACTTTTGTTTCATGAATCTAATTAGTCTTTAGTTATCCGAAGCAATCGTTACATGGAAAAAATTTAGGATACATGACTATATTATTACTTGAGAACATGTCACAAAATCTTTTTGTCACAACTTGGTCATTCTAGACATTTTCATTACGTACACAACTTTCAAAATTAGCACATAACAAAACCCTAAGTCTTACGTACTAGGTTACATAAATCAATTTGTATATATTAAAATCTTAAAATCACTTAAGTTATGTACATGCAGAATATTTTTTTGATGTATTTATGTTTAAGGGGATGTCATGAATATTTTTGTTCAGATGGACATGTATATTATGTAGATATTTATGTTAATATGTAATGTGTAATTTTCGTTGTTTAAAATTTCTGAACTTTTGTTTGAAAAAATGTTTCATGTTGAAGATGTAAATTGAATTTGTTTAATTTAAATATGTATGTTTAGATATTTTTTAATTTTTTAATTTAAAAACATGTCCTTTTTCAACACATGTACATATATAAATTGATTTCCTACTGAATATACACATGTATGTGCCCACTTGCAGTGAGTGCACTTTTTATCTCTAGATATTACACTTATGTCACATGGCTTCTACTAGTTCAGACCCTAGCATTCATGGTAGTCAGGCCTCACAAGCATCGTTAGGCCACCATGATACCCCACAAAGTTGAGATAGTCACAGACAGGAGACTATCACGAGGATGCACGTCGCTCTAGCTGCGCTAGAGAGGAAGTTGCAGAATAGTGCTACCCTCCCTAATAGGGAGAAATCGATTTCCATTCATAAAGAGTTGATGAGTATGATTCAGAGGGCTGAATCATACAATCCATATGATGATGCATCTATTGATTCTTTTTACATTGCCTATCTAGCACTATTACTGGTACTGTCGATTGGAGCACAGTTGATGGGGATGTTACTATTACTTAGGTTAAGAACATATTTGGGATCTATTACATAGAAAATAAAGTGGTTAGAGAATATATGGTCACAAAATGTACAGATGAGTTAGTATCTCCTTTAATATATCTAAGATTGTTGGCGGCCCATCATATGTGGCCCCAAAAGGATGAGGTGCCCTTATATTTATGCAAACAATTGTTTGCAGAGTTCCATTTAGGTATGATGTTGATTACACAGATTTACCTCCACATGCTGGTCAGGGTCGAGGGAGATATCAGGATAGGTGTAGATGACCTGATGCACCACAGCCCCCTAGTAAGAGGGTATTGGTGGGTCAAAACCTTTTGGTTCTTCCAAAATGTTTGGAGACCTACACTGGAGCTGGACAGGTTGCTACTGAGGATGCATGTGTAAATATGTTTTCTAGCATTGTCACCAACGTGACTCAAGTCAATGAGTTGTCAACTGATCATGTGGGTAGGTACATGCTTAGATCTGAGACGAGCGTAGGCATTGAATCTTCTAGTCCATTTTATGATCCTTACATCCAATATGATCTTCCCACTCCATATGAGATATTACGACTACCAGAGGATTATCTGTGCGACATGAGCTCCATTGTAGTAAGTGATATCCTTGCAGCTTACCAGCACATTTCTATGACACATGGGGTTCCTCCGTGTGATATTCCTGCATTTGTTCAAGGATACCAGGCCTTGAGATCCTCCACATGAAATAGTCAAGGATGAGGAGATGCAGAGGCAGGTAACTTTAGACAAGAGGATGTCTAGATACATTATATAGCTCCATGACAGAGTGTGGATGATCTTACACCACCTCGATAGCATACACAGGCTCCCCTATATTAGACACCTATGACCTCAGGATTTCACAGTGGATTCTCAGATTTAGTTATGGATGAGGCCATTGATCCTGAGACAGTGTCTTTAGATTCTTCTAGGTTATCTGACATTGGACGTGCATTACACCAGGTAAAATTAAAACCATTTAATTTCAAGATTCAACAACAATCAAGTAATTTTTTATTTAATTTATTTATATATAAATTTAATTATATATATTTAACTATATATATTTTAATTTAATTTGAACATAGTACATGATACTACGAGGGGCGCTGCATATGGATATTTAGAGGAGCATGTTGATCTGATTCATCAGGATATAGAGGTAAAATTTAATTTAAATTATTTTTAAATAGTTTATTTGTTTCAAGTTTAAACATATACATTTAGAAAAAATCTTGGTCTAGATAAATATATTAATTAACTTTGTTTTAAATTTTTTATGTATTTGCATGTATACAGATTTAGGTCCAGCGGGATGAGGATCCACATAGGCCTGTACAGAGCGGTGATCATGGCGGTTATTGATCTAGATTTACACATGAGAGATCTAGATTATATACACACGTGTTTTACATTGATAGATAGTATAGACCTTTACATTGTTATGTTGATATCTAGACATATATGTATTGATATGTATATGTGTTTTGTACGTTGATACATTGATATTTATAGGTCCATTTACATTGTTATGTTGATCTATATATAGATATATGTACATTGATATGTATGTTTTATGTTGAAATCTAGACATTTACATTGATATGTACATGTGTTTTTACGTTGATACATTGATATTTACAGGTCCATTTACATTGTTATGTTGATATATCTCTAGAGATATTTACATTGATATGTATGTTTATATGTTGATCTATATCTAGACATTTGTACATTGTTACATGCATATTATATATATA
>MU228288.1:0-14351 GCA_018584345.1 Thuja plicata | reverse complement strand
AATTAATTATTTAATTAATGTTGAGAATTGGATTAGATGATTTGAGAAAGATGAATTTAGAAGAAAATAGATGATTAATTAATGATTAAGAAACCATTAATTAATAGATGAAAATTAGGGTTTTAATGTAAAGTTGCAAGCCTGTCCATTTTAGGGTGTCTACAGTACTATACTTGATAAAGTTGTCAAGTGACAAGTTGATGTTTTTCATGTCTTTAGGGTCCTATGATTCCCTAAAAGGTTTAACTAAGGTTAGATAGGTCAGATTAGTGTTAAAACACTTGGAAAGTGCAAAATCGTAAAAGATGTAAAAATGTTGCTATGCAACATTAGCAACTTTTCAAAAGTTGCTAACAACATTTTGGTTGTCTTAAGGATTTCGGTGTCTAGAGTGGATGGATTTTATCCAAGGGTTAAGACACATGAGGTAGACTATATATGTTTAGAAAACCTTAATTTGAGGGTTCAGAGGTCATTGTGTATGAACTGAATACTAAGAAAATAGGGAGTTTTTATGTAAACAATGTGAAAGTTAGCTTAGATGGATTGAAATTGGTACTGTAACTCATGGAATCCATTGTTGGGCATGTTATAGTGTTGTTTTAGTAGTTATTTTTCTTAGTAGTTACTTTCCTTTTGCATTTTGTAAATTAGTTTATTTTGTACAATTTGTTGTCTAGTTTTGACAGTGTTGCAAAGATGCGGACCTAAATCCACTTCCCACTGTAGGATTTGTACGGCCTCTTGGGGATGGATACTAGGTTCATTTATCTTCAAGAATCCACAAGGTGGAGCTCTGAAAGTGTGTGCATCTATTTTTAGAGTCTTGCCCTAGGCGAGCTGTGGATGAAGCCCGGTTAGGAAGACTGTGTAGACGTGTTTAAGAAATGCAGGAGGGATGTATTCATGAGCCAATAAGGCCATGGATGTGTTGATATATGTTGTGTAGGTACTCAAGAACAAGGAGGAGTTCCCAAGAAATTAGGTTTCCAAGTTTTGAAGCCAAAGACCAAAGACTGGTCTAAAACTGAACAAAAAGCCCTATTTCTGAAACAGGGTGTACAGATAGAGTTGGGACCTAAAACCAAGAAAATATTGGAGGTCTAAAATCATATGTTTGAACTTCCAAAACAAATTTGGGGTCCTTTGAGGAGTTTCACTTGAAAATGCAGATTCCTAGATTATAGGAGGCCTAATTGGTGAAAAAGGCTACAAGGCCTAAAAGATAGGAAGCTAGTGAGTGATGGAGAAGTGAACAAAATTGGCAAGTTAATACCCATTTTGGGATTCAAGAATGGTGTTGAATGAAGCCCTAGCCCTCCTGCAATACAAATCAATTGTTAGGGTTTGGGAAGCATAAATGAGGAGAGTTCTTGCAAAGAACAAAGAGTAGGAACCTTTCAAGATAGGAAGATTCTTGGTAGAGGGAAGGAAGTGGTTCTTTCCAAGTGTTAGAGGGTGGATTGAGGAAACCCTAAGAGGTCCTAGGAGTGACCTAAGTTGAGTTCAAGACAACTCAAGAGGCATCTAGGAGTCTCCCTATCAAGTAAGAGGGCATTGGTGGGTCAAAACCTTTTGGTTCTTCCAAAAGGTTTGGAGACCTACACTAGAGCTGGACAGGTTACTGCTGAGGGTGCATGCGTAGATATGTTTTCTAGAATTTCCACCATCATGACTCAGATCGATGATTTTTCATCTAATTGTGTGGGTAGGTACATGCTCAGATCATGGACGATCGTAGGCATTGATCCTTCTAGTCCATTTTACGATCCTTACATCCGATATGATTTTTCCACTCCATATGAGATATTATGAATACCAGAGGATCGCCTGTGTGACATGAGCTCCATTTTAGTTAGTGATCTCCTTGCATCTTACCAACATATTTCTATGACACATGGGGTTCCTCCGCATGATATTCATGCATTCATTCGAGGAGACCAGGCCTCGAGATCCTCCACATGCAACAATCAAGGATGAGGAGATGCAGAGGCAGTACCTCCAGACAGGAGGATGTCTAGATACATCCTATAGCTCCATGATAGAGTGTGGATGAGCTTACACCGCCTCGACAACATACACAAGATCCCCCTATATCAGACACCTACGACCTCATGATTTCACATTGGATTCTCATATTTAATTATGGATGAGGTCATTGATCCTGAGACAGTGTCCTTACATTCTTTTGAGTTATCTAACATTGGATGTGCATTGCACCAGGTACACTTGAAACCATTTAATTTCAAGATTCAAGAAAAATCAAGTAATTTTGTATTTAATTTATTTATATAAATTTAATTTATATATATTTAAATATATATATTTTTAAAATTAATTTGAACCGGGTACAAGACACTATGAGGGGCACTGCATATGGAGATTTAGAGGAGCCTGTTGATCCGATTCATAAGGATATAGAGGTAAAATTTAATTTAAATTATTTTTAAATAGTTTATTTGTTTCAAGTTTAAACATGTACATTTAGAAAAAAGCTTGGTCTGGATAAATATATTAATTAAATTTGTTTTAAAATTGTTATGTATTTACATATATAGACTCAGGTCTAGTAGGATGAGGATCCACACAGGCCTGCACAGAGTGGTCATCATGGCGGTTATTGATCTAGATTTACACATGAGATATCTAGATTATATACACACATGTGTTTTACATTGATAGATAGTACAAACATTTACATTGTTATGTTGATATCTGGACATATACATTGATATGTACATGTGTTTTGTACATTGATACATTGATATTTACAGGTCCATTTACATTGTTATGTTGATCTATATCTAGATATTTGTACATTGATATGTATGTTTTATGTTGACATCTAGACATTTACATTGATATGTACATGTGTTTTTTGCGTTGATACATTGATATTTACAAGTCCATTTACATTGTTTTGTTGATATATCTCTAGAGATATTTACATTGATATGTATGTTTTATATGTTGATCTATATCTAGACATTTGTACATTGTTACATGCATGTTTTATTTTGATCTATATATAAGTCCATTTAGATTGATGTACATGTTTTATTTTGATCTAATCTTAGAGCAAATTATGTAAATTTTCAATAGATAACAAAATCAAGATCAAAATCAATCTTTAGTCTAATTTAAATATATATATATATAATCAATCAAATATAAAACTTAAATTAAATTCAAAACCTAATGAATAGATAGATAGAAGATCTAATCTTAGAGCAAATTACATGTAAATTTTCAATAGATAACCAAATCAAGATCAAAATCAATCAAAATAAATCTTTAGTCTAATAAATATATATAATCAATCAAACTTCAAACTTAAATTAAATTCAAAACCTAATGAATAGATAGATCTAGAAGATCTAATCTTAGAGCTCAAATTATGTAAATTTTCAATAGATATAACAAAATCAAGATCAAAATCAATATTTTGTCTAATAAATATATATAATCAATCAAACTTCAAACTTAAATTAAATTCAAAACATAATGAATAGATGGATAGAAGATCTAATCTTAGAGCTCAAATTATGTAAATTTTTAATAGATAACAAAATCAATCAAAATCAATATTAAGTCTAATAAATATATATAATCAATCAAACTTCAAACTTAAAGTAAATTCAAAACATAATGAATAGATAGATAGGAGATCTAATCTTAGAGCAAATTATGTAAATTTTCAATAGATAACAAAATCAATCAAAATAAAAATTTAGTCTAATAAATATATATAATCAATCAAACTTCAAACTTAAATTAAATTCAAAACATATTGAATAGATAGATAGAATATTTAATCTTAGAGAAAATTATGTAAATTTTCAATAGATAACAAAATCAAGATCAAAATCAATCAAAATCAATCTTTACTCTAATAAATATATATAATCAATCAAAATTCAAACTTAAATTAAATTAAATTACATAATGAATAGATAGATAAAAGATCTAATCTTAGAGCAAATTATACATAAATTTTCATAGATAGATTTTAGTAACCTTTTAAATATTATACAAAATCAATCTTTTTAAGTAATCTCACATACCTAGTATAGATTGAAAGTGATCTTTTATATAACAAAATCAATCAATCAAACTTCAAACTTAAATTAAATTCAAAACATGTTGAATAGATAGATAGAAGATTTAATCTTAGAGAAAATTATGTAAATTTTCAATAGATAACAAAATCAAGATCAAAATCAATCAAAATCAATCTTTACTCTAATAAATATATATAATCAATCAAACTTCAAATTTAAATTAAATTAAATTACATAATGAATAGATAGATAAAAGATCTAATCTTAGAGCAAATTATACATAAATTTTCAATAGAGAGATTTTAGTAACCTTTTAAATATTATACAAAATCAATCAATCAAACTTCAAACTTAAATTAAATTCAAAACATATTGAATAGATAGATAGAAGATTTAATCTTAGAGAAAATTATGTAAATTTTCAATAGATAACAAAATCAAAATCAAAATCAATCTTTACTCTAATAAATATATATAATCAATCAAACTTCAAATTTAAATTAAATTAAATTACATAATGAATAGATAGAGAAAAGATCTAATCTTAGAGCAAATTATACATAAATTTTCAATAGAGAGATTTTAGTAACCTTTTAAATATTATACAAAATCAATCTTTTTAAGTAATCTCACATACCTAGTATAAATTGAAAGTGATCTTTTATATAACAAAATCAATCAATCAATATAATTTAAATTTACCTAATCAATAGATTTAACAGGTACATACTTAATTTAACAAATTTTCTATAAATTGTTCATACTTAATACATTTAACCTTTAATCAATCTAGATCTAATTTCAAACAATCTTTAAACTCAATAGATAATCTAATTGAAATTGAAAAAGTATCAAGTTCCTCAAGGTCTAATCCATTAAAATTCAACAAATCAATATACATTCAATCTAGAATCATGAATTTCAAATCATTTATAGCTCCTAATACATGTACTCTGGATCCTCTCTATCCTTTATTATCTCCAAAAGTTTTTCATGTTTTTTAATAGTCAACTTCCACTTTTGGTTTCCATGTCCTTTTTTTGGCACAGTATCAAATTGTAGTTTTGTCGCTATAACCAAGTGACTATAATGTAGAACTCTTTTTCCACGCATGTATTCAATAAATTGAACTCCATTTTTATCGATCTTAGCTTTTTGATAATAGGTGCCTTTAATAACAACTGAACCAGTTGGATATTGTTGTCCATCACAATCAACAATTTCTTGCACCAACTTTGATTTTTCTTTGGTGCATCTTAGTAGATAATAATTTACACCTTATGCATTCTCGAGATCCACAACAACAACAAAAATATCACTTGTACAATTTATATATGTATAAATTAAATAAACTGTAAATAAAAAACCTAATCAATATATATACATGTATGTCAGCACACACCTGTAACAACTAAATCAGAAACTCGTTCATAATCAACTGAATATATAGGATCATGGATGTCTATGGCATTGCCATCATCTTCATAAGGAGGCATTATGACTAACTCTGTCTGATCCCATTGTGAAACATATCCATTTGCAATATTAACACATTGACTCATTGTGTTGTTGTTAACACAATCTTCGTAAAAGCATGATTTATCTCTTAGTTGAATTAGTGGAGGCTTGTGCTGTCCTGTAGTCATCACTTGATGTAAACTTCTAAATTAGATCGATTGATATCTAGATATATGTACAAATTAAATAAATTTTGTTTAGTCAGATCAACTCAATTCAATTATGAAAAATGTGAAATGTATATATTTATACCCTAGAGATAATTTAATTAAATTATAATTTGAGTTTGAATAATGATTTCTAGTTTTAAATTATACCTATCACTTTCCAAAAGTAACATTTGTTGTGTTTTGTGTCTTGAGTAGCAAAATAATTTTGACACCATTCAATAATTTTCTTTGCATTCTCTATCATGTTACCTGATATATTTAACAATTTAAAGTACATGTACAAATATAAAATTAGTTTATTCAAAATATCAAATGAAGATTAAAGTTCACTAAGCTACAAAAAAATTGAATAATATGAAAATGACATACATATGTATACCTTGAAGTTCATGTTGTCGAAGTGCACGCTTCACACATGCTCTTGCTCCATCATGTTCCCCTTTTCCATGAACACTTTCAAAGAAGTTCAAAAGAAACTTAACATTGTGTCTAGCATGTTGCATAGCTAACCAATTAAAGGCTTTTGCAGATTTAAATTGACCTACACAATCATGTGTAAAAACTTTTAAAAACACTAAATATATATGATCGCTAGATCTAATATAATTGAAATGTACTATTTAAGATAATTTAATTCAAGATTACTTACCCGCACACCCATCAGACCAGATCCAGTGTTGTGAAGCATTTATGCCACGACTCACAAGATTGTGGAAAAACATGCCAAAATAATGAGCCACATAACTCCTATCATGGACCTTATCATCGTTGATATAGAAATGAACCTCCTTGATGATAATGTGTTAATTTTGATATATACTTTCTATCTCATCCAAATCAAATCGTGTATGTCTATTGGTCACATGGACAAATATTGCAACTTGATCAGAATGATAATATTGACTTTGAAGCTCTTTTTGAGGAGAGAATGTATAGTTCTCCGCAAAATCTACAACTGAAAGAATACAACTAGGTGGAAAACAATTTTTGGAATCAAGAAACTATTTAGCTTGCCATCGTGCACCATGACAATATTGGATATGTGGAAAAATCATAGATCAAAATCTGTCCATGAACTGAAGGTATGGTAATTCACTCTCCTTCAATGCAATTTTTTTTATTCTAGTCTTGGCTTCATTTCCTATTTCTCATATTCAAATCTCTTCCACTGGATTGGTGTTGTAACATCAATATTATCAAATTGTAAAGGAAATTTATGTAAATTTATACAATCATTGCATTCATTTTTTATACATTGGACATGGAATTCATCTGAATCTTCTGACTTATCACATAAAATCGATTTCATAAATTCAGTTGTACTTCTCGGAACCATACCTAGATTAAGTACTGCCATAACCTATTTATATGATTGCAAGTATAAGTGAAACTCAACATTATTTTGACAACAACATGTTTCATGAACCTTATTTATGCGCACGAAGCAAGGATGCAACATATCAAACATTCTCTGACCTATTTTCACATTTGAAAATTCTTGTATGAATGTTTCAAATAGTTCACTTTGTGTAGTATCGACAAAATGTTTTGGATGTGAAATCTTCATACTGGTCTCATCATCTTTAATCTGTATAGTGTCCCTTCTATTGGAAGAAACACGAGAGTGGTTGGTCCAAAATTCAATGACTCATCTTCTTACATCTTCATAAATTTTGTCTTTTCCAGGAACTCTACAAATCTGTACCCAATTCTTTTCAATGTTCATATCCAACACATTTCTCTTCCTAATATATCTCTAAATAGTTCTCCGAGATACCTTGAGTAAATCAAAAACTGCTTGAACTTGATTTCTATGTGTCAATCTCTTACTGGTAATCATAGTCATCAACGCTCTTCTAGCAACATTTGAATCAGATCCTCCATGATCTGTCCTGTTAACAACGTTCAATGCATCTTGCAAATTTTGAATTATTATTTCTTTTACTTGACCTCCTTGTCCAATTTTCCTATTATCAACACCTAGCAACTCCAAAACTAGAGTCATTTCTCTTTTTCAGAATAACTTTGCAAACAATTGTGCTTTTCCCACCAAATTTTTATCCTCAAAATATTCTTTCCACATGTTTTTGACATGAAATTTAATAGTGCTGTCAGGTATTAGGTGCTCCGGTGTAATTTGACTGAAAAGTGATTCCTCATTCATCTCCATCAAATTTTGCATTGTAGAATAAATACATATACCTTGACTACTACCAATATCCTCCCCTAAGTGAGTTTCACCTTCTTCAACATCGATAGGTTCTTCTTCAACATTGACCGTTGCTCTTCGATAAGTTTTGTATGACCTTTCATTTGGTCATTCCTTTTATGATCATATTTACTTGTTCTAGTCCTTTTATTTCCCATTGCTCAAATAGAATTAAAAAATTTATTTTTCTTTCAGAATCCTTCTTTATTAAAAAACTTGCAAAGTCACACTCCTCTAGTCACAAAATGCCTTTTTCGCTTTCTCAAAAAACCTTATATACTCTGAAATAAGGATTTATTTTCATAATTGATATTTATTTATTTTTAAAATAAATTTTATATATACCTTTCAAATTGAAAGGGTGGGTCATCCATGCGACCGCTCGTGGGTGGCTGACCACTTAGGAAGACTCGGCCGAGTCCTACTCGGCCGAGTTTTGCTAGGTGGCATGCCATGTTGGCAACCAAACCTCCAAAAACACACCAAATCAACAAGTTGGCACTTCTGCTGGTTTTTTCTCTACTGAAACTAAATAATGTCAAAAAACTAAAAATTCCCTTTTTTAGATCTCAGAACTATGATTCTTGATATATAAATTTTATCTTGTTACGACTACATAAAATTGAACAAATTTGTTAAAAATTGCAGGTAGGTTATTAAAGCTTTCAGAAGTCGTTGATTTAGATAATATAAAAAAATACTAAATCAATTCAAAAAATTTTAAAAATCATAGATAACACTAGAGAAGAGAGTCCTCTTCAATAATATATAATTTATTTGGTTTTTGGTATAGTTTTTATAGGGGAAAAATGGCAGGAAACAAAAACTGTTGATTTCAAGTAAGTTCGACTTTGAATACTTATAACGGGAAAACTATACATCAAAAATACTTCTTTCTTTTTTTTGCACTAGCTATACATGTCATCTAAAATATATTATGAAATTGGAGGAAAAAACAATGTTTTACTTATAATGATTTGGCGGGAAGTAAACTCCCTGATTTACTGTATTTTTCACGAAATGAAAAATGGACCTTAAAAATTCAAAAAACATATTAATTTTGGTTCAATTTTTTTTTTAAAAATTTATAGGCATATAATTTAGCCTATTTCACACATTTCATCAGTTTACATCATCTTCAAATTCTCAACAGAAATGTGAATTTTATGCCCTTTAAGTTTTAAAGTTTTGGTGTTGTTAACCTTTTCCTTTGTAAAAGGGTGACAGATTATTGTGCTTTTACCCTTTATCTAATTTGAATTGTCATTTTATGAATCCTCTTTTATCTGAACCATAAGATCATGTCTCTTATTTCTTGAAAGTTCAAGCTGATCCTTTAGTTTCTTGATGAATACCTCAACTCTTCTTAAATTGATTCTGAAGTCACCATATTTTGCTTTTTCTTTATCAAGGCCTTCAAGTGTCACTTCAAAGTTCTCTTTCAAATTTTCTAAATCCATTCTGATCTCCCTTAAGCTGTTAGAATTTCTCTCCAAGGGCCAATAGCTCTGATACCAATTGTTAGGATTTAGTAATACTGAGAGGGGGGTGAATCAGTATTACAACACTTTAAATTAAACTTAAACCAATTCCAAATAAACCATAAGCTTGCTGAAATTAAAAGAACATAAGAAAATAACACAGAACTCATAACACCATTATTTGTTGTCGAGGAAACCCTAGCCAAGGGAAAACCCTGGTGGGGATCATATCCACAAGCATGCACTACAGTATAATGTCCATGTTAGGAGACCTAGCCCTGTTAGGAGCTTAATATTACATAGTACATTTCCTTGTTAAAGGAATAATAACCCTATTAAAGTTATACAACACCTTGTTAGGGGCCAACTAAGCTTACAACTCTTACAATAAAAACTTTTATTACAAAGTATTCTCAGTACTGAACAAAACAAGCATCTTCAATGCTTAGATAGTTCCATTCATAGATCTTCAATGATAGCTTTCAACCTCTACTCTTGCATCTTCCATTCGCATACATACATATCCTTCATTTCATCATATCATATCTTCGATTTACAAAAATTCTTCATATATATATATATCTTTTTCATCATCAAGTCAGCTCTCTTAATTATTATCACATAGTCAAATCTCAATACAGAATATAATTAATAATGTAAAGTGAAAATACAAATTTGGCACTCTTAAATAACCAAAATATAGGTTATCCAAAATCATAATCCAACTTAGCTTTCCCAAAGTCCATGACATACTCCTTAAATCATCACTACTTGTTCAACTGCTCTGTTACATTGTTCTGTTGTCTCCGCATGTCTTCAAATCTCTTTAACTCTCTATAATCATCACCAAAACCAAATCAATCTTAGGTGGAGGTCATACATACTCCATATAATCTTTCTCTAAGATCGCTAGTCATAAAACATCGTACTCAATCTTTGCTATCCAAAATAATACTGTTATACTCTGAATTTATGCTTCTGTACTTAATCATTTTGAAGACTGTATCTCCAAAATTGAACTTCATTCCAATAGATCAATATACCAAATGTGTTTCCATAAATAAAAACCCATAAGTGTCTCATACCATGCCAAAAACATCACTTGCCAACAATCTCTCCCTTTGGCATTGATGGTAATACTTAGCGAAAAATGACTAAGTGTCCCAACTCACCGTTTCTTCTTTTTCTCTTTAAGTGTATATATATATATATATATATATATATATATATATATTGTTTTTCTCCTTAATTCATTTTTCTTCTCTTCTCCCCCTTTGACAACAATGACAAAGGTGTATCCAAAATTTACAAAAATGTATAATTTTAGTGCTTGCTCACCAGTTTAAGTACATCCTGGAAATTATCTTCCATGATCTTCACTTATGTATTCCATGAATCAATCAACAACTGACTAACATGAATTAGTCCATTTAGTGCATAGGATGATGTCTTTGTTTCCTTTAACTCTGTGGGCATAGAATGTGTCAATGACTATGTAGTCTTCTCCATATTAGATAAATGAACTTCAAGAATTGATAGCTTAGGAGTGATTAGGCTCTTCAGCAATCCAAATCTTGTCATTACTCTCCCTTTCTCAATATCCAATACATTCATCTTGTCATAGATCTTTATTATTTCTCTGTCCATCTCTAATATATATTGTGAGGAGGTCTCACAACTGTCCATCATACTATTCCATGTATCCATGTCCTTTGCTATAATATCTTCAATATTCTAAATATGTCTAATAGGATTTATACAATAGTTGTATATCATCCCTCCATGTGTGACAAAACTTCTGGCCTTTTGATGTAGGTGATTTCAGAATGCCCAAGTCCCATGAAATAGACTCATTAAATTCCTTCAACTTCTTCTCTTGATAACTCTTCGCTACCTTCTCTCCAACAATATTCACTAAAGACTCATAGTGACTATCAAAATCATCTAATGCCAAACTAAAATTTTTTGCTTCATCCTTTCCTTGACAAAAAAAAAGGTATTGGGAGTAGTTTGTTCACAATATTAACTGCTCTAGTACTTTTGCTTCTCTACTTAGTCATTTTGAAGGCTGTATCTCCAAAACTGAACTTCATTCCAATCGATCAATATATCAGATGTGTTTCCATAAATGAAAACCCATAAGTTTCTCATACCATACTGAAAACATCACTTTCCAACAATATCAACAAATAAAAATAAGAAAATGAAAGTTGGTGAATTGAATAACTATACAAGTTTAATAAATTGTTTTCCATATCTTCATGAAGTAGTTGTGATTAAAGAAAAGCATTAGTTTTCTAGTATTATTTATCTAGTACAACAAAAAAGATCCATTTCATAATTTTAGTCTATATAAACTGTTGGTTGTATTCCAGGTTTTGGTTTCTTTCCCTCGATTGGTCTAGTTTTCCCTCTCCAAGTTTTCATGTTTCAAGCCTAAATCCTATGAAAATTTTCAAAAGACTTGAAACCCTAGCTATTTCTCAATGTTCAAATTTAAAGAAAAAACCCTAAGGCGTTGTCCCCTTATATTTCTCAGTTACCTTTTACGCCTCACTTAAGTCAGGAGTTCTTTTCTAATCGCTTAGTCGCATAACTTAAAGAAAAATATTCCTTTTTATCCTTGACTTAGTGATTAGCCTGTGTCGCGTAGTCTCATGTAATAACAGAATATTCCCTTTTCTCTCCCAGACTTCGCAATTTTATTTATGTCGCGTAATCACAGAATCATTTGAACAGAGCAGTAATAGGTCAGTGGGCCCACAGACAGGTCGGGAGGTCGCATGAAGTTTTCAGTGGTCAAGGGTTTATTAAGAGACATCGCGATTACCTTTTGTCGCATAATCGCTAAATGAGTCTAATATAAAGTGTGATGCAAAGCCTTTAGTCATGCAGTCTCTAGAAAAGATGCCAGTTAAGTTGAAGTCCATGAGACTATGTGACTAACCTTTAATGGTTTGGGATAAAGCATAGTCAGGTTGTCGCCAGATAACTCAGCTTTCAAATCAGAATAAGACATGTGTCAGGAGGCAAATGGTTTTTAGAATAGTCACTTAAGGGTATAAGTTTATTCAGCGACTACGAGACTAATTAGGGGTAACTATTAGTCACAAGGTCTCAAGATATTTTAAAGGTATGATAAGTTACTTGGCGATTAAGCAACAGCCGTTAGATAAAATCATGAAAAGATCCTATGGTAGTCGCCAAGTCTGAGGATAAAGGAGCCTAAGGAGAAAATTCCTCGCGACCCAGCGGCTAAGGGTAGGTCGCGAGGTTGCAAGATGATTTTAAGGGCAGGAAGCTTTGTCACAATGTCTCATGAAGTTTTCGGCATTCAACATTTTCATTCAGTGATCAGGAAAATAAGGGTTGTCGCGCAATCTGACAGAAGAAATGTAACATTTGGTGACTAAGAAATAACTGCTAAAGCTAACACTAATAGTTAGTTGCATAGTCTCATAAAATAACGTGGGTTAGTGATAACCATTCGCGACTTTGATTCCCTTGTGTCGCGTGATCACCAAATGATAACTGTGGTTAGCAAAGGTAAGAAATCTATGTAGTCGTCATGTGTCTGGATAAAACATGGGTTAAGGATTGGGCTCAGTGACAGAGAAAATGAGTGTAGTCGCCTTGTCGCTTAATGCTAATTTCTATAAAAAGGCGCCAGTATTAAATATGTCAGTATGAATTATTCGGCGGCCAATCAGATTTTCAGATTTTGATTACTATGCAGAAAAAGGGTAGCTAAGATGTATGACAGAGGGCCAATCCCAGGGTGACATGTCAGCTCATTTGAATTTAATAAGGTTTTTCCGAGGATTCAGTTTTACAAATTTGATTTTCCTGTCACACTCAAGAAACTACGGCTAGGTTTTCAATTATGTTCACAGTATGTGGCATTAAAGGCAGAATTGATGTTCTGAGAATCATGAGCTATGTAATTTGAATGGTTACTATGAGGAGTTGATGGCTTATTCATTTGCATTCACCTTGCTTTTAGAGTTTCTAAACTTAAAGAGTTCAGTTGCCAAACAGAGTAAAATTCAAAGATTTGCAGAGTTTTCTGTGGTTTAAGAGTTCATTGTTTCCAGAATTATGCAGAGGACAGTCTGTGAGTCTCAGTGATAGATTTGTTTCAATATCAGTAAAGAAGAGGAGATTCAAGCACTGAAAACATGAGCAGAGCGGTGAGTATAGCCTCGACCAGCGGTGAAAGTGAGAGGGTGGAAGATGAGGCTAACAGAAAGGTTAATTATTTAGATGAATTCCTCCGTTTGCTTCCTGGTTCGACTCAGAACAAAAGGGAAAATGCAAATGTGCTAATTGATGAATACCAAAATGTTCAAGATACTATTACTCTAAGAACAATAGGTTTTTCTCTTTTTAATTATTTTTATAAGAACTCTGACAAGGCCATTCCAGTATCAAACCCTTGGACCTGTGGTTTAGCTAGGTTAATTGTTCCTGATGTCTTCATAGATGTAGAATTGTTATTAGAACTAGCCAATCATTATGATGTTTTGTCCAAGACCATCAAAAGGGATGATGGCACTACCTTATTAATATTGAACAAAAATTCATTCATGCAAGCCTTCGGCTTATTTAGCACCATGTCTACCAGTATTGACATAACAAAGCAGCAACAAAGGTATGCTTTGAAGCCTGGAATTGCTAGAAGCCAGTTGCTGAAACATATGCTAAAGGAAGTGAGAAAATATTTGGATCCTATGCCCGGGACCAGCCCATATTATTATAAGGATCTACATTTCTATATCAAATATTCTGCCTATGCCCTATGTAGAGTGCTAGGGATAGATGGCGATGCAGAGAAGATTGATGCAGGAATTTTGATGATGGTGTTGGACCTACAAGAGGTCCACTCCAATACTAGTTATGATTATATTCAGCA
>MU228287.1:830859-849492 GCA_018584345.1 Thuja plicata | reverse complement strand
TAACTTTCAAGCTCTCTTTTGCCAAACTTTGAAGGGATTAGAAGTTGGAGGATTTTGTTATCTGCTATAAAACACCTTGTAGCTTGAAGACAGAGTTCAAGGAAAAGGCTCACCAGCCTAGGTCCTGTAGAGCCTGAATTGCAAAGGTAGTAGCCTTTTCCCTAAGGCTATACCTGTTAGTTGGCCGAAATAGTTGGTTTTCCCAGCATTGGGTAGGTAACCCCATAGGAATTCCAATCTGTAGTTTCGAGTACCAACATGCCTTGGGACAATGGTGTTTGTTTTGCCCATGACTATTAGAATTCTGCATCTTGGATCCACTGCTCCACTTGTCCACCATTTGTGACCATTTATTATATAGTAATCCCCTTCCCTAGCCATTGAACACTCTATGATCATTGCATCAGAAGATGCAACTTGAGGCTCTGTCATTGCAAATCCAGATCAAATTTTCCCTTCCAATAAAGGAATGAGCCATGTTCTTGGTTGTTCAATGTTGTTGTAATGAAACAATACCTCCATGTTTCCTGTGTCTAGCGCATTACAGTTGAAAATTTGAGGAGACCAAGCTAATCGACCCATGATTTCACATAGGTATGAATACTTAAGATTTGAGAGACTAGCACCAAACAACCAACTCTCATGGTCATCCTTTGAAAACAACTTTTGCACCCTTGCAACACTGTCAACATGTACCCACAGGTTCTAGAGACCTTGATCCTTTTCCATTTCTTTTAATATTTCTTCTACTGGATGAATTTTCCACCGCTTGTTTGATTGAGCAAGCCTAACAAAAAAAATTTCAAAAGGATAAATATGTTGATCCATAAAATTAATCAGCTTCATTCTTAATTCTTGTACTCTTGAACTGGTAACAAAACCATTCCCTCTGATAGGAATATCTTGAGTTTCTATAAATTTCTGTTGTGAAGAGATGTTTGTTTCCAATGTCGTGTTGCTAACAACACAAGATGGTGGCCTATCTAGAAGTATTGAATCTTTGTTTATTAATTTCCAAGCTATATTTGTAAAATGCATTGCTACACTTCCTACAGATTTAGCACATTCTCCTCCATAAGAATTCCCTTGCAACCATCTATGATAAACCCCTGCAAAAAATAGTTGTTAAGCAAAAGAGTGAGAATTCCAAATAAAACCTCCAATCTTGACCAGGCCATTGAACTCCAGCAACAAAGCAATAATCTTACAAATACTGTTCTTGAGATGGAATTCCTTCAGAAATTCTTCCATTTTCAAAGCCATAATATGAAGGGACTAAAGCCTTAGAGATGTCAAGTAAAAAAAGCATGCAACGATAACAAATATCACACATTTGGCTCCCCAATATTAATAGTTCCTAATCTAAAACACCAATGAAATGATCTTCTAATGGATGAAACACTAGATTGTCAATTTAGAAGTCTCCATGAATAGACTGATTTTCACCCCTTTCCTAGAGTCTTCATCCAGTATATGCTACCTCATCCAATTAATTAGTTTCATCATGTTTGGATCTTGATATGGTTTTCCTTCCCCAGTTGAAGCCAAATATTTCTTTGTCCATCTTTCAATCTGTCATGATTGCTCTGCTCATATTCAATGGTTATTTGTTGGTTTTGATGTGCTTGGCTCATGATTGTCACTGCATTGCTTATGATGCTCAATGATTTCTTAATGATTATACTACCCCGATTTAGCTTATTGAATCTTGATGAAAGATGGACAATCTAATTTTTTTCAATAACTCTGTAGCTGACTGTGACTTGCATTGTGATGTTTGTGAATCTATAGAAATGGCTCTTCTTGTTACTATAGTATTGTTATCTTGATGTGTCCTTTAGTTGATATATGAACTATGGACCAAAAGGTTTCACACAGAAATTTTTTTTCCCTTTAATAGTCACTATCTTGTAGATCTACAATTTGATATTTAAACGAGAAGGTTTCATGCTACTAAGAATAGTCCCTTCGATAGTTTACCTTTATGTATTCCTGCATTTGCATTCCAATTTTCCACGCATGCTGGGATCAAACCTTTGCTCTTTCAACAATCTTTGTTTGAATTTCTTGTTCCAAAATAATTTTTCCATTTTCTATTGTTGTTCTAGTCTCTAAGGTTTCAACTTGAGACTGTTGTCCCTTAAATAGACTTAGCTTGTCTATTTTGATTGTAATGAAAGGTTTTATATCAGAATTAATATGTCCCTTTAACATTATATATTTCTCTCTTGATCTTGATATCTGTTGATCAATGATATGTTGGGCTCAAATCCTTGTGGGAGCCACACATTACATCTACATGACATTAATCATTTTTTTGCACAGGAAACAAACTCATTAGCATAAATATTTCTTTCTCACAAGCATTGAGGGTATTCTGATTTTTCTTCTTCATATTTAGGACAACTTTAAAAGGTGGCATAGGCATAGAGTAGATTTGAGATAACCGAACATTTCTTAGATCTGTATTGGGATCTAACATCATTTTTTTTCAATCTTACAAGATTCAGGAGCTTGCTGGGAAACTTACAGACATGAAAAAGACTCAAGACCGGCCAACCACTTATAACGAGTCAAAGCAACAAGCAATGATTGGTTATCCTTGACCTATCTCTTTCTTGTATTTTGTCTTTTAATTCTATTTTAAGTTTGTAGGAGAAGTAGTTGGCTACACTCACGGCTTGTGTGAGGCATTTAATTTGAAATGATTTTACATACATGTATTTATGTTTTCAAATGAGTGAACTAAAAAAAAGTAATTTATCACTATTCAAGCAAATGAAATGATTCTTTTCAGATTTTCACAATGTACTTTATCTTTGTTGTCTACATATCAATAAATGAGGTCAAATGATTCAAAATGTACCTTTTGTAGAAAAAATTCTATGGTAGTGAAATTTTGATAACATTTTGGCGACCTTTGCTATGTGTATGCCTGCTATATATGAAACCGGTAGCCTTAAACATCCATTGGGCAGTGGGTCAATTTGGTACAAAACTCAAAATTAGAGGATAGGTGGCTGGTAATTATCAATGTAGGATAGGATTTTGATTGCAAATTTATGGCTTGTGATAGAACAACTCCCCTTCCCCAAGGAATAGGTGTGCACTCAAAATTTGGTAAAATATTGACTTATACAGCCACCTGTTAGTTCTAAAAAACTACATAGCAGCCTGTGTTTTGAAAACACTTAGGGAAAATAGGAAAACTAACTAAAACCCTCAATAGAAACATTTTTATCATCATGCTAGTATATATCATGATGCCTATGTATGAACATTGTATAGTACATGTGATAGCTGAGAAAAATCTCATGCATGTGTGATATAGAATTTTGATATTTAGACACCCTAATATGTATGAATGTGTTGTTAAGAGTGTTACCCACTAAAGACTAACAACTAACATGGGAAACAACACCTAGGAAAAGGAAAAACTCAAAGAAAATGGTGCAGTAGCACATTATTCAGAAACTCTACTAGAGCTTACAAAGTAGGACATACCTCAAAACAATGCTTGAGGTGAATACCATTGACTGGTATTGTCAAGTCCTTTCCTCCAAGTGTAGACAACTAGAGAGAATTTTGTCCCTTGCACTCAAATATCACAAATGGGCCTCCCCAAAATGACTCAAATTTAGTGTGCTTACCCGATCTTCTCTTTAGTTCATCCCACTCGAGGACAAAATCTCCCACATTGAAATCCCTCAATCTTGCTTTCTTGTCAAAACTCCTTTTGACTTGCAACTGTTGAAAGTCCATAGTTTGCATTGCCTTATTTCTGCACTCTTCCAATTCCATTAATTGATCATATCGTAGCTGCACAGGGTCCTCTTCTTTGAATAGAACTAGTTGGCTAGCAAGATCAAGTGCTAGAAGTTCTGTTTCAATAGACAATCTAGCATCTTTCCCATATACCAGCATGTAAGGTGAGTTCCCGATAATTTTCTTTGGAGTAATCCAGTCCACCCATAGGACAAACTTCAATTTGAAGTGCCAATCATGATGGTTTTCCTGCAAGGTCGTCTCCAAAATTTTGATTAAATTTTTATTTGTAGACTCTGCAAGTCCATTTCCTTGAGGATAGTAGTTTGAACTATTACTGAGATATATTTCATGTTTAACTTCCCAATCAGTCACCCTTAGTCCAACAAAGGCAAGTGCATTATCTGAGATTATGGAGTCAGGAACTCCAAATCTATTAACAATATCATCATAAAAATTTAGGACAACTATCTCATTCGCATCCTTTAGTACCGCTGCCTTAGTCAAGCGTGTGAAATAATCAGTGGCAGTGATTATCCACTTATGTCCGGCACTTGACGGAGGGTTGATAGGACCTATGAAGTCAACACCCCACTTTGAAAAAGGTTGTTTTGTCTTAATTGGTTTTAAAGGAAAAGATGGTAGCCTTTCTTTCCCTGCAAACATGGCTCATTTCATGCATTTCCTTGCATATGCATAGTTGTCCTTAAAAATATCTAGCCAATAATAACCAACCCTCAAAAAAATTTATGCAGTAGTCCTAGGAGAGAAATGGTCGCCTGAATGGCCATTTTGGAGCTCGTGTAAAGCTCTAGCAACTTGATTTGAGTCAATACACCTAAGGAGAACACCATTGTGATACTTCTTGTACAATACATCATTAATCAAGACAAAAGGATCTGACTGTAACTGATAGTATCTTTTTTTTTCCTTGTCTAAGTTTTCTGAACACTTGCTGGTTTTAAAAAATGAATCATATCTTGCAACTAGCTTGTTTCTCTTTCATTATCGGACACCAAATTTAAAACTAGACTTGTTTCTTCTTGTTCTTCATCATCTGAAACTTTATTAACAACAATATTCTTGTAGATGCCCCTACCTCTAACCAACTTGGTCACTTGGATATCCAAGTCATACTCCATGACCCGTGTTATCCAACCAGCTCTCTTTTTGTTCAAGTCCTTACTCAGTAAAAATTCTTTGACACTAGGGTGCGCAACTCTTAAATGAATCATGTTATGAGACAGTAAGTGTCAAATTTTATTGAGACTTTTTACAATAGCAAAGACATGTTTTTCAACAAAGCTATATCTTTTCTCATAATCTTCTAAGCCCTTGCTGAAATATGCAATTGGCTACTCCAATCCTTCTACATTTTTTTGTACCAACATTGCAGAAATAGTCTCATAACCACCATATGCATACAAAATGAAGTCCGTGCTGAAATCTGGATTCACTAAAGTAGTAGTTTCTAGTAGAGACTCTTTAACAACTTGAAAACTATCTTTGGCTTCTTTTGTACAACTAAAAGCAACATTCTTCTTGAGCATAGTTGTCAGCGGCTTCAATAAATCAGCAATGTTAGGCAAGAAACGTCTAACAAAGTTAATCCTTCCAATGAAGGACTGCAACCCCTTCTTATGATGTGGTAATGGTAATTCTAAATTTCTATGATCCTTTTTAGATCCACTGTTACTCCTTGATTGGAAACAACATAACCCAGTAACACACCTTCGTGAACAACAAAGACACATTTTTTGGGATTCAATGAAACACCAAACTCTCTACAATGCTAAAAAATATGCCTGAGATGGCCAATGTGGTCTGCTACCTCCTTGGAGTAAACTGTAATATGGTCAAGGTAAACCAAGACAAACTTGTACATTAAATTGCTAAAGGCCATGTCCATAGCTTTTGGAATAGTGCTCCTGCATTTGACAAGCCAAAGGGCATTCTTTTGTATGCCATGGTACCCCAATTAGTGGTAAAATTTGTTTATATTGGTCCTCATTTCTTACTAGAATTTGATTATAGCCTGAATACCCATCCAAAAATGAGAAACACTTTGAACCAGCCACACACAAAATTATTTGTTTCATAGAGGGAAGGGGATGTCTATCCTTCAAAGATGCCCTATTTAGATCTGTGAAGACAACATATAATCTAAGTTCCCCATTTTTTTTCTAACAGAGACTAGATTGGATACCCCACTGGTGTGCTTGATACGAAAGATAATGCCACTTTCTATCAACCTAAATATTTCCTTTTGCATCAATAGCTCTAACTTTGGGTTTACTGGTCTTTGCCTTTGCCTCACGGGCTTGGCATTAGGCTCTAGTTCTATGGTATGTTGTGCTAATTCAGGATCAAAACCTTTTAAATCACTATACTCCCAAGCAAATATATCTACAAATTCTTGGAAAAGATGAACATAAGACTCTTTTTCAGAAGGATTATTTACCTTACCAAATTTGAGGCTCTTTCTAGGTGCAACCTCCACATTCTCATAATGTTCTTATGGAACCAACAAGCTTGTTTTGCCTTTTTTTTCTTGATCATCTAAGTTGAAAATAGATTCTAAGGTAACTAGTCCTTTTGGCAGCTTGTTTGACTTTAACTGGATGAACTAGTTTTCATATTGTTGCTCAATCTTACCCTGATTTGAGGCAGCAAACACGTCCTCCTCTAGAAAAAATTATAGGATTTTTTCATCACTTTCGAACAACTGCAAATTTATGTTATTATCAGGTACAGAAGGTCTGACAATGACCTTGATATGTTGTTGTTCACACTACTTTTTAATGTTGTGTGGTATGTCAAATTGAGCTCCAACAATAGCTAAGTGGTCAGCATGTTGGTTTTTACTCCTTGGTATAGTGATAAGGTTAAATGCATCAAAATCTTCTATAACATCCAACACTCTATTTTTATATGCCTTAAATGTATCATTTTTTACCGCATTCATGCCTCTAACTTGATTAACTATTAGCTCACTGTCTCCATGTACCTTAAAATGCTTAATCCCACACTTTCTAGCCCATTCTAGGCCTTGGATCAAACCTTCATACTCCATTGTATTATTGGTACAAGAAAAACTAAAATGGAATGCTGAGTAATATTTCTCACCTTTAGGTGAAACAAGCATTGCACCACCACCACCACCATTCTTGTTTCGAGAACCATCAAAAAACATCTCCCAAAGATCATTCTATTGTTCAGAAGTAACCCCTTCTCCTTTGACCAAATTTGGTATTACTAAATTAGTTTCATGAAACATATAGTTTCCTAAACCATCATCCACAAGAAAACTAGCTTAATCACTTAAGATGTTTTCTTCTTCCTATTCATCCAATAAGATATCCAGAGTTTCACTAACTTGAGTCTTGGATTCTGGAGCAATAACATATTCATAATGCTCCAAAATTATGCAATTAGCATTAATGGCACTAGGCATGTATGGCTCAATATGGTCTTTGGACAATAGCTCGAATTAGATGGTGACTTTGGTACCATACCTAGTGCGGAAAAGCACATGTGACCAATCATATGATAGGTTATATCCTTCTATTTTGGCAGTAAATTCTCTTGATAAACACAAGGAAAAATATAGAGGTAAGTTAATAACATAGATATCTTTAGATATAGAGAAATTGGGACAAGCATGTAAGGTTAAACTATCATCTTTGATAAGACCTATTGTTTTAACAGTTGAACCGTCGAGTTGTACTATGCATTTCTCTTACAGTTCATACTTCAACCCTAACTGGTCAGCTATTTTCTTAGGCATAACGGAGCATGTAGCTCCATTGTCCACCATATAGTTATGCACCAAGTTGTCACCAACGATAAGTGAAATGTAAAATGGAGGAGGCTTTACATTCTTACCTTGAATTTTAGATGTTTCCTTATTGCTGGTCTTCTTTTCTCCACCTTGAACAACAACATTAGTAAAAAAAACCACCATATTAGCATCAGAAAAATTCACCTTAGGAGTGACCTCCTCTTTTAATGGCTTCCTCAAACTATCCGCTTGACCTGGAATGGCCAAAGAGTCCCACATAGTCATGGAAACATTCATTTTCTTCATGTTGTCTACAATGTTGAATGAGACATCTGAATATGTTTTGTGCTGTTTCTTAAAGGTTGTTGAATCTACATCCTGTTGAGTCTCTTCTTTAGTTGGTACAAGAATTTTCTTCAAAATACTTGGCATTTGTATGGATGATGACATTGCCATTGCAGGTCCTTTACTTTTATATGATGTTCGCTCCAACTCAAGAGCTCTTTTCTTTTCTCAAGTATTGGCTGCAATTGATGAATCACCATTCAAACCACAAAACTCATCTCCTTGCTAGTTAAGGAACCCATTATCTATGGTATGTACATCATGTTGTTGTTTAGACACACTAGAAGGTGTATCCTACTGTGAACTTGCAATATTTTTTACCATAAGAGCTTGATTTAGCACTCTGTTTGAACACATAGATTGATTATGAACTTGGTTACATGGATAACACCAATCTATCTCCAATATAAATTTGTTTTGAGCAGGTACTACATCTCTCACCAGATTTGTAGCATTTAATGGTGCTGGATTATATGGTTGAAAAGGCCTTTGATTAACATTTTGCCTCCCACCTTGGAAACTACCCTGATACGGTGGTCTATTTTGTTGATAATATTGTTCTTGACCTTGTAACTGCTGACTAGTCCCTTGATATGGTTGATAAGACTACCTCGAAGGTTGATACTGCTTCTTAATGCTTGTAAGATCATTTCCCAAGGTTTGCAAGATTGTTTCAATCTTTTGTTGATTGTCTTTTATCTCCTGCAGCTCTTGGGAAGATCCTACAACTGATAACTCATGATTTACAATAGGCTGAGATGTTGGAATAGTAGGCAAAGGGTTTAATTAAGGAATCTGCAAAGGTATGTTTGAATGAATATTAAGAAAGATAGGCATAGGGGGCCTTGGAGCTATTTTTCCTGCCTGTATGAGACTATTTTTAGCTTTAACTGCTATGTCAAAAGCTTGAGGTAAATAAGTACCTCCCATAGACTATATCATTATCAAAATATCACCATTGAGACTCTTGAGGTGGTATAAGAAAGCATGATCAACAAAAGGTCTAACAGAGATAGGTACTCTATTCTATATTTTATGAAAACATGTATTAAAATCTGTCATTTTCTCCTGCGGAGCTCTTTTGATAGTGGTTAATTGTTATACTAAAGATAGATAGTCAGACTTATCTTCAAATAACTTAGTAAATGCATCCCCTAATTCATCCCATTAAGTAATAGAAGCTATAGCTAAACTTTTAAACCACTCCAAATCTTTACCTTTAAACAAAGCATCAAGTAACCTTACAGCTACGTCCTCCTGTGTGATGTGATGTATGTTGCAGAGTGAGACTACATCTCTCACATGATCAAATGTAGTAGATTGTCCTTCTCCCATAAAATCAGGCAATCCTTTGAGAGTTGCGAGGGGAATAACATTGTGTTGAGCAAGGTTAAGTGGACTACCTTGATTTAAGGGCACAAACACGAATGCTCTTGCCATTATTGGTGCTAATATTTGCTGAATAATAATAGTGGGAGTTGCTCCAATAGTTATAACTACTGGAAAAGTGGTACATTGTAATGCTAAGTATGTACCTCCTACTGCAAAAGTTAATGCGGTAGAAAATGATGAAAATTCTTCTCTAACAGTTGCTGAGGATGAATGTCTTAAGACTTCCCTGCTTGAAGACCTTCTTCTCCTTCTTTTATAAAACAAAAAGGGCCTAGAATCAACACCAGGTGGTGTAGACTAAACTTTTTTTGAAGGAGGTGTTCTACGGAGTGTTCTTCCTCTTCTTCTTGGTCGAGACAGCTGTAAAACCTCAAAAGAATTTCAGCTCCTTGTCTCAATCTTTCTCATAAAAATTTAACAAAACTACAAAAACCATTCTTTAACTATGGAGTCACTAGATACACTTAATTATAACCTCAAACAGGTCAATTTTCACACTGACAGTATATCAACCAGCATGAAATTAAAAACACGGACCTCTGGTCCCATCGGGCATGCCAAAACTGTTAAGGCTTAAAATTTGCACCCTATTAAACTATACAAGTTTAACAATTTTTCCTAAAATGGGATTCATTTTTTCATGTGGTAAATGCATAACTTTAAATGAAACCTCTGGATTCTAGGTCGGTTCCTATTTGATAATCACCTATAACTCTTCAAAACTAACTTTAAACTTTGCGGGAAAAGAGATAGAAAATGCAGAAATGAACCTGTAAACTAAAACTAAACTTAAGGAAACTGAGAAGATAAAGACCTTTTTTGGAAAACTATAAACTCTACTTCAAATAATAGAGCACTTCTGTTCTATATAGGTCTGCATAAATATTTCATAAAGAGGTCCTTAATAGAATTTACAAGGAAGAAAATTCTTCACAAGAAAAACCCAATGAATTCTTGGACACAAATTACAACCTGCAAACAAAATACATTCCTACAACAAGGTAATAGTTGAGACAAAAAATAACAAGGATTTATCAACTCACTTACTATTCCTATTAATCACGCACTTGACACATAGTCATAGAAAGAAAGAAGGCTTGAACTTGATAGAATACTGCTACTCCAAAATGTTGTCACTATATATCAGTCTCAAAAATAAGTTACAAATTTCTTCATAAAATTGCTAAGGACATAAAGACTGTCACAAAATCCCTCCTTTGCATAATCAGAGCTAACTCTCCAAAGAGATACTCCAAACACTAAGTACAAACCTCACAACCACCAAGGGTCAGATGCTAGAAAAAATTCCCCCAAAAAGGGGTCTAGAAGCCACGAAAAAAGGGAAACCAGCTAGAAAAAGTCCTACAAACCATAAAGTAACCTTCAATGCCCTTCAAATAGGCCCCAGAAAGCTCAACCAGCTCATAAAGAACCTTTAAAACCCGTGAATAAGTCTCATTTCAGAAATATTCCCCAAAACTCTCCAATATCTCCCAAATCCACTCCAACATCCCCTAAATCTGCTTCAAAACTCCTAGATGCTCTCCTTATGTCTCCAAATGGTTACAACCTCCAAGAAGAAGTCCTTCAAGCCATTAAAGACACCCTTATCTCTCCATTTTACATTATTATTGCTTTCTTTTAGAGATTTTAATATTTATTAATTGATTTATCGAATACATCAATAAATGAATATTAAATTACAATATATATCTCATAAAACATTAATAATTATTAATTGATATAATAAATAAATCAATTAATAAATATTAAATTATAATGTTTACAAGAAAGCAATAAATGAAAAAAAAAAAACCAAATATATTACTTAACATTATAACTATATGCTAAGAAAACATATAATTATAATGATAAGAGATATATTCAATTCTTAAATAAAATGCCATAAAAACATTCAATCGTGGACTTCAAGCATCATGCCATATGATTTAAGGGTTGAAAAAATACCCAAAACTAAAACACTTTTCCTCATTCTCATTTTGCACTCTCGAAGATGAGGGTTTGAGAACCCTAAGCTGCCGCCATAAAAAAAAAACAATGCTTCTACAGTTTAGCCGCCATTGGAGGGTTTGTAACAGAAGTAATCTGAAGGATTCAACTTTAGATGTCACCTCTTGTTTGAATACGTGGCTATCATGGAGGAAAATCTGGGTCAAATATGTTACATGTCGAGTCATCCACAGGTAGAACTCTTCTCTCTGCATGGATTTTAAAAGGAAAAGTATATTTCTTCTTCCTTCCTTTGCATTCGAGCCCTATAAAATGATGAAGAAATCCTTAAATTTTTTGCAAATATTTGTATTTGGACCAAGATTTATTTCTTCAAGTTCTGACTACACTTCTTCGTTTGCTTATTTTCTTGTATGAATATAGTTCTTTAAAAAAAATGGGCACTCCCTATACGAATCATTACATTCACATAAAACCCCAACTAGGCTTGTCTCCAAAGGCAATCTTTCTTCCATTCATGATTGTGGCTTGAATTAGGCTCTTCATCTATGGAAAAAGTTCAGGGTTTCAATATGTAAAATCTTATAGAGGATGGATTTATTTGTGGGTTACTCCATATAATATTTCTGGCCTATATTTGGGGAAACAAAAGAGAAACCACTTGTGACCCTTGCTGACCCTGTGCAATCTCAAAACCATGACCTTCTCCTAGAACAAAATTGTTGGTAGGCACTCGAACACTCTCAAATATTACCTCTGCATGCCCATCAGGAGCATCATAAAAAACAAACACAGTTAATGGTCTCTTTATCTGGACTCCAGGAGTATCAATAGGTACTAAAAGCATGGATTTTTGTTTATGCCTTGGGGCACTGGTGTCTTTTTGTCCCATGACTATCATAATTCTACATCTTGGATCCACTAATCGACTTGTCCACCATTTGTGACCATTTATTATATATCAATCCCCTTCCCTAGCCATTGAACACTCTATGTTATTTGCATCAGAAGATGCAACTTGAGGCTCTGTCATTGCAAACCCAGACCAAAATTTCCCTTCCAATAAAGGAATGAGCCATGTTCTTTGTTGTTCAATGTTGCCATAATGAAACAATACCTCCATGTTTCCTATGTCCAGCGCATTGAAGTTGAAATTTGAAGATCCCAAGCTGATCGGCCCATGATTTCACACAGGTGTGAATACTCAAGATTTGAGAGACCAGCACCAAACAACCAACTCTCATGGTCATCCTTTGAAAACAACTTTTGCACCCTTGTAACACTATCAAAAAGTACCCATAGGTTCTAGAGACCTTGATCCTTGTCCATTTCTATTAATGTTTCTCCTGCTGGATGAATTGTCCACCTCTTGTCTGATTGATCAAGCCTAACAAAAACTTTTTCTAATGGATAAATATGTTGATTCATAAAATTAATCAGCTTCATTCTTAATTCTTGTACTGTTGCACTGGGAAGAAAATCATTCCCTCTAATAGGAATATCTTGAGTTTCTGTAAATTTCTTCTGTGAAGAGATGTTTGTTTCCAATGTTGTGTTTCTAACAACAAAAGATGGTGGCATGTCTGGAAGTATTGAATCTTTGTTTATTAATTTCTAAGTTATATCTATAAAATACATTATCGCACTTCCTGCAGATTTAGCATGTTCTCCTCTAGAATCTTTTCCATGCAACCATCTATGATAAAACCTTGCAAAAAAATGTTGTTAAGAAAAAGAGTGAGAATGCCAAATAAAACTTTAAATCTTGACCAAGCCATTGAACTCCAGTAGCAGTACAATAATTTTTTAAATATTGTTCTTTAGATGGAATTCCTTCAAAAATTCTTCCATTGTCAAAGCCATAATATGAAGGGACTGAAGCCTTAGAGCTCTCAAGTAAAAAAAACATGCAGTTGTAAGCAACATCACACCTTTGGTTCCCCATCATTGATAGTTCCCAATCTAAACCACCAATGACATGATCCTATGATGGATGGAACACTAGATTGTCAATTCGGAAGTCTCCATGAACAAGACCAATTTTTTCCCCTTTCCTAGAGTCTTCAACTGGTATATGCTGCCTCAGCCAATCAATTAGTTTCATCATGTTTGGATCTTGATTTGGTTTTCCTTCCCCAGTTGAAGCTAGATATTTCTTTTTCCATCTTTCAATCTATCATGATTACTCTACTCATATTCAATGGTTATTTTTTGGTCTCGGCTTGGCTCATGACTGTCACTGCATTGCTTATGATGCTCAATGATTTCTTAATGATTATACTACCCCGATTCAGCTTATTAAAGCTTGATGAAAGATGGAAATTCAGATTTTTTGCAATAACTCTATAGCTGACTGTGACTTGCATTGTGATGTTTGTGAATCTGTAGAAATGGCTCTTCTTGTTACTATAGTATTGTTATCTTGATGTATCCTTTAGTTGATGTATGAATAATGGACCAAAAGGTTTCACACAGAAAATGTATGTCCCTTTAATAGTCACTATCTTGTAGATCTGCAATTTGATATTTAAACTAGAAGGTTTCATGCTGCTAAGAATAGTCCCTTCGATAGTTTACCTTTATGTATTCCGACATTTGCATTCCAATTTTCCACGCAGGTTGGGCTCAAACCTTTGTTCTTTCAACAATCTTTGCTTGAATTTCTTGTTCCAAAATCATTTTTCCATTTTTTGTTGATGTTCGTGTCTATAAGGTTTCAACTTGAGACTGTTGTCCCTTAAATAAACTTAGCTTGTCTATTTTGATTGTAATGAAAGGTTTTATATTAGAATTAATATGTCCCTTTAACATTATATATTTCTTTCTTGATCTTGATATTTGTTTATCAATGATATGATGGGATCAAACCCTTGTGGGAGCCACACATTACGTCCACGTGACATTGATCATTTTTTTGCACAGGAAATAAACTCATTAGCATAAATTTTTCTTTCTCACAAGCACTGAGGGTAATCTGATTTTTCTTCTTCAGATTTAGGACAAATTTAAAAGGCAGCATGGGCATAGAGTAGATTTGAGGTAACCAGCTATTTCTTAGATCTGTATTGGGATCTAACATCATTGTTTTCAATCTTATAGGATTCAAGAGCTTGCTGGGAAACTCGTGGACATGGAAAAGACTCAGGACCAACCAACCACTTATAACTAGTCAAAGCAACAGGCAATGACTGGTTATCCTTGACCTATCTCTTTCTCCTATTCATTCTTTTAATTTTGTCTTAAGTTTTTAGGATAAGTAGTAGGCTACACTCACGGCTTGTGTGAGACATTGAATTCGAAATGATCTTAAATACATGTATTAATGTTTTCAAATGAGTGAACTAAAAAAAAATTAATTTATCATTGTTCAATGCAAATGAAATTATTCTTTTCAGAATTTCACAATGTACTTTATCTTTGTTGTTTGCATATAAATAAATGAGGTCAAATGATTCAAAATGTACCTTTTGTAGCAAAAATTCTAGGGTAGTGAAATTTTGATAACAGTTGATATTATGGTGAAAGAAATAAATTAGGAACACTCAAGTTTGGTGCTATATAATGAGCCTATATTTAATGAACATTATGTTACATTCCTTATGATGCATATCATTGTTGAACCTAGATGATTAGTTATTTTGTAAATATGTATCCTAGAGTAGAAACGTTATGGAACCATGTGGACTTAGGATTAGGAAGTTAATTCTATATTCATATTTAATAAGCATGTGAGTAATGAAATATTACATCTTTAACTTCTGCTTCATTTAATGAAATTTGTGGATTGCATAATAAATTAATGTACAGTGTTATTATCATGTTAAGGTTTTTTATAGTTGTTAATAAAAAAATCCATCATTAGTTTGGCTAGATAAGTGTTTTCCTCTTAGGTTCCCTAGCGGAGTGTTACAACTAGTATCAGAGCCCAAGTTTCTACATTGGGAACTCTAGGATTTGTGTTCTCATTATGCATTCTTATCAAGTATTCCTTGGTTAGGTCATTTATCTTATTCTATCTTTTTATCATTTGACCCCTTGTTTTATGTTTCTAGTAAATAGTTGGAGGTGTCTTCCTTAAACATTCTCTTTTGACCTTTGTTTATTCATTAACTTCATCTTGCTTCATACCATGTCATTTGTTGCTTAGATATGACTAATGCACAATTCCTTTTTTTTTAAGTCTTCTTTTGGCATAATATAGAAAGATAAAAGTATTTCTTCCTGAAGCTATATCCTTTGTGATGGCTAGTTGACAATGTTCTCTGTATGTCCTTTAGTGCCTCTTATTATCTCTAATTCTTGTGGACATAGATAATGATATATGCACAGTTGAGGATTTATTTAAACATGTGCTTAATTATGTAGTAGTAATAGGTTTATTTTCCATTGCGATTACTCCAATAAGTGTGTACATATATTCTAAAGAATGAGTGGTGAAAGTTAAATATTAAGCTATGTTTTGTAATACCCACTCCTAGTTTTCTTTCAGTATTTGATGTCGTACTCTTTTAGGCAGTTATTTCAGTTGATTTTCTAGATTCTTTTAGGCTACATTTCATGTGAGTTGTTATTGTTTCATTTGATGGTGATTCTGGATTATGATGCTATGGATTTATCATATGCATAGATAGATGTGATGATATTATTGTGATGATTACTATATGTTGTTTTTAGGTTATGATGTACTTATCCCATACTTGCATGTGTATGGGTATCTTATATGTTGATGTACTTGTTGATGTGGTTGTTGTGGTAGAGGATGGAGACATAGTTACTTGCTTTACGAGATCCACACGTTCGACCGATCCCTTTCATTGTTTTCTATATTATATTGGATGTACATACATGTTCCTTTGATGATAGGTTTGCAGGTACATGACATCGTCTTCCCTGAATCAGTAGGAGTGAGCATGCCCATACATTCATCTCAATGGTAAAGAGGGGAGGTAACATACAGATCCAAAACCCTAACCTAAGCCTATTGTCCTAAGTATTGGACGAGTATCAGTTTGACTACCTTACCCAAATTTGTCTAGTTGACGTGAATTTGTGGATCCTATCCTTTTGTGGGTTTGAGTTGATTTTGGTTGATTTTATTTGAGTGCTTTAATATTTTGTAATTTATCATGTAATTGTGAAATTGATTGTTATTTAAATTAATTATTAAATATAGGGTATTTAGTTAATTGAAAATTAATTAAATACCTATGTTTAATTGAGAAATTAATTATAGTGCAATTATTGAATATTGAAATTTAATTGAATATTTAAATTAAAATTTGAATTATATTAGCTTTTATGCCTTATTAAATAATTAAATATTTAATTGCATGGATAAGTGTGCTTTAAATATTTAATCTATTTAATATATATTTTAAATTAATTACATGTGCAAGATATTATTGAAAATTGAATTTGAATTCAAAATGCAACTTGGTTTAATAAGTCAAGGTTGAGTTGTGCAAGTAAATAGATATTATTAATTAATAAATAGGATTTTCTTTCAAATTTGGAGGTGGAGTTAACCAAGTTAACTCAAGTGCCTATTTTGGGGGGGATTTTCTTCAAAGGTGGAAGTGGATTCCCTTTAGGGAAGTTCTCTTCTCATTCTCTCATAACAGGTTTTTGGTGAAGACATTTTTGGAAAAGAAGAATTTTGTGAGAGCATTTTTGTGTGTTCTTGTTGTCTTGCTATTTTGTGAAATTTATGTGTGTTTGGAGGCTTGAGAATTTGTGGAGATCTTGGCTTGGGAGGCTTCGTGATTCGAAACTTGCATTTAGAATTGGATTCAGAGGCTTCGGGATTCTCCATCTTCTTACAAAACTTTCTTGTCAAATTTTTGGTGGATTTGAGGTAGGGTTTGGAAAAACCCCTTTGTGATTTCAGTTTGTGTATTTTGTGCTTTCCATATATTTAGATTATTTGCATTTCCATAGTTAGGTCTGTTTATGCTTTTTCTTTAAATGGGTATCTTAGAAAACCCTAGATCTATGTTTTTAAGAAAAAATATAAAGTTGGCATCATAATGTTATGCTGCCAAAATTTGGAGGAAAAATATGCTTGGGAAGACTTAGAAATTGAGAAAATTAATCTCCCTATAGTAGAGACTATAGTATCAAATAAATATTTTCTCAAAAACTTATTCTCATTGGAAAAATTAAATAATTGAAAAAAAACAAGCTTGCTAGAAAAATAGAGACATTGAAAAAAATTCACCAGTCCAATTAAAATTCATCTCCAGAAAAAGACGAAATAGGGAAAAGACGAATTTGCAAAGGAAAACAAAACAAAGGAAAAATTAAAGAAATAAAGAAATAAATAAAATCCCTTTATACTTTTTCCGTTTTTGGAAATTATTTATTAAAAAAAAATAGCTTGTTTTAAAGTAAAATGAAATTGATTTTCGTTTTTAAAAAAAATATAATAATAATAAAAAAGGATAGTATTTTGGGGGGTGGTGGGTTTCGCCCCACCCAACCCCATGCGGGTACCACAGGCAGAAGGTTGACAGCCCGTGGCTGCACTACCGCAACGACAGTAGGTTGCCAGAGGGGGGCCCACGCTGCGACAGCTGGCTGCAACTGCCTTGGGCAGTGTAGCTAGTGTTGCAGGGTACGGGGGCCCGCTCCCCCTCCCCTTTTTATAAAGTGTTTTTTTTTTTACTTAAACTAATTTGTTTTATTTTTTTTTTAAAATTTTATTAAAAATGTTTTATGTTATTAAATGTATAAAATTTAATTTAATTTTAATATGTATTATTAATATAAACTGTTTTAACATTTAGTTAATAGTTTATATTAAATTAAAATATGTATAATTTAAATTATGTTTATTTAATATTATTTAAATGGGATTAGTTATTACTATTTAAATTTAATTTTATTTAGTATTAATTAAATCTATTTTTAGGCAATGTTAATTAAATTTAGTTAATTATTATTTCTCATTTAGTATTAATCATTTGATTTGTTAAGAAATTATGGATCAGAAGATAAGATATAAACTGAATGTATGTAGTAGAATGCAATTGCCTTGGTTATTGATTGATTCTACATATTTGAATATCTATATATATTGAACTAGCAAATGTGAACAAGAAGTGACGTGACTGTTCACATTAGAAATGACATGTTTGTTCACAATGAAGTGACATGATTGTTTATAATAATTATCGGTTTGCTTTAATATAAATTGCATTTGTTAAGGCTGCGATATATAGTCACTATTGTGACTATTATGTATTAACAGTCATGATAGTATCGTGACTGTTAATACATAACAGTCATGATACACATTCGTTGTTTAAACCAATAATCATATAACCCGATTTCAATATATATACGATATGCCATTTAATATATATATATATATATATATA
>MU228287.1:786401-802521 GCA_018584345.1 Thuja plicata | reverse complement strand
CAGTCACGTCACTTCATTGTGAACAAACATGTCATTTCTAATGTGAACAGTCACGTCACTTCTTGTTCACATTTGCTAGTTCAATATATATAGATATTCAAATATGTAGAATCAATCAATAACCAAGACAATTACATTCTACTACATACATTCAGCTTATATCTTATCTTCTGATCCATAATTTCTTAACTGGTATCAGAGCAGCAAGGTCCAATTGTGTAAGGACTATGTTGTGTTTTGTGTTGAATTAAGAGGTCCACATTTAAAATAAGACACATATAACCCGATTTCAATATATATATGATATGCCATTTTATATGTGTGTGTGTGTGTGTGTGTGTGTGTGTGTGTTCGTTCCAATGCATATTTAATTCATATATATATATATACATATATATACATATACATATATATACATACATATATATACATATATATATATATATATATATATATATATATATATATGCAAGGCATTCATTAAACACGAACAAACAATACTTTAACATGATTAAGGGTGTATATTAAGTTATGGGACAAAGATTAGTTAATAATAGATTCTAAATTAATAGTATTCTATACGTTCTTTTCATTCATTTAGTTTTGTTAGTAGACTATTGTTCTTACATAGCTCATTTAATCATTATATAATTATTAAATTAATTAATAACCTTTAAATTAGAAATTGGTATATACATCATTTTCAATGAGATTTGTTTTAGAATTCTCATACCCTTAGATGTTGTAACTGATCACATTGAATGTACTTAAAGGGAAAATTGATATTGAATCATAATCTATTAGGAATGAGACATAGAAATAGTTGATTAGGTTAATTTTATTATCTATTGAGTTGTAGGCTCCTATATTATTGTTGTTCAACTATTTCTACATAATGTGACTGATGTCTTCGTTCCTTATGTATTTATTTATATGCATCAAGATCTGGGTTTTTAGATTTCCCTAGTATGTATACAGAGGCTGGGGGGTGTTTTGCATTTTTTTTATGATGTGGCATTTGTGCTTCGTTTAATTACCCTAAATTGACCATGTAAACCCTTCGATTATATTATCTGATTGTGTACCTCTTTGTGATCGTTCTTGTCATGTGTGGGATATTGGATTAGGTATACTTGGGTTTTGACCTATGCTAGCTCTATGTAGGATTTGTGAGCTTAGGGTAGGTTAACTAGATGTGTAGAAGGGGTGTCTTGAAATGAGTTCCATGTCTGTAACTGACTACTAGGATTGCTTATTTTAAATATACTTTATAAGTGATAACTAAATGGATAACTGAGAGATCTTAAAATGAACTAATAAGATGTATTTTTCCTCACCCATGGTTGAGTGCTAGTAAAGACTAAGATGGAGGATGAGATGATGCTTGCCCCCTTGTGAGGCATGGGTTCTGGCATAGTTAGTGGCCTTGTCACTTTGGAAGGTCATTGATGGCCATGTATGGTCACTTGAGTGTCGGGATCCATTGGAATTTCTAGGACAAAACTTAAGGGTTAGACGTACATGATGACACCTTCCTTTACATAGTCTAGATTTCCTACGTGTGTTAGTTGCCTCTAGATTAGTGAGTCTTACCTTTCATGATGTATAGTTCACCTAGATTAGAGAGATTTTAGGATCCCTTTCTTAGCAGTTAATTCCTTATTTTCTTTTGGACATTCGAGTGGGGTCTGTTGTTATCTCCTCTGCACGGTGGGGTGGACCTTTGTGGTTTCACACAGAAGGGTGGTAGTGATTCTTTACCCATTGAAATTTGATGTACTTGTTCCAGTGCTTTATGTTTCTTATGTAGATGAGCTCTTTGTGTTCTATCATTAGTGATTATGTACTTATCACTCATATTGTAAATATTATATTAGAGTATCGCATGTGATACTTGATCTGGATATTGTATATTATGTAGATTAGAGTGATTACCACATACCCTGCGACATGTGTAGTGGATGTGAGCTTATGGTGGTTTCATGGTTATCCATGAGGTTTGTAACTATGGTTTTTTAATTTGTATTTGTTATATCTATTCAAATGGAATCTTTTGTTATGTTGTTTAGTTGTGTTTTACTTTACGTAATTCAACATCATGGAACCCTTGAGTCTTGTAATCTATGTGAGTGTATGACATGTGCATAAATAGTATTTTCTTCCACATTAATGTATGTCTCTTTATGTAAACTTTAGAAAAAAAAATTATTTAGCAAACATAGTATCATGTTCTAGGTTAATCTCTCTTGGGTTCCCTGGCAGGGCATTACATTTGGTATCAGAGCCCTAGTTTCTACACTGGTAACTCTAGGTTAATTATATTCTCATTAGGTTTTATCTAGCTTGAACTTAAAACTAAAACATAGACATGAAACACTATTATTTTTAGATTATTTCTTTATGGTTATTCTAATTCTTTAGTTTATGTTTCGAGCTATGTTGTGAGTTTTGTATCTATCTCTGGTTGTTTCAGGAATCATGCCTGAAACAAGAGCCGCTAGAGGTCGTGGAAAAGGTAGGTCTGGTTCCCATGGGAGAGGTAGGCAGTCTAGCCCCTTCACAAGTGTCAGGAAGGAGATTAGTCAGCATCAGAACATAGATAATTAGAGAAGGGAGAGTCAGGATGAGTTTGGAGGACTTGACACTAGACAAATGCTTCAGGCAATCCTAAATTATCTTGGTCCTGAGAGATTCAGAGTAGAGCATGATGCATCTCATCACTCTCATAGAGAAGAGAGACAGAGGGAGAGGTCTAGGAGTCCTCGAAGGAGGACCCTTACAGAGGACCTTGACGTGGTGGTGAAAAACCACATTAGGGACCTGATGAGAGGGAAGCCTATTCCATTTGATGGAGAGGGATCTTGTAGGGAGGTTGAGACTTGTCTCATAGCCTTGGAGAGGAGCTTCGCTATGCACCCCTTTAGTAGCAATACTAAAGCGAGGTATGTTGTGATGTAGCTGTCACACTTTGCAACTGTATGGTGGAAGATCAAGGAGGATAAGTTGGGTCTTCAGATGGACACAGTGACATGGGAGCTCTTTATTGAGCACTTTAGAGAGAGATTCCTTTCAGATTAGTGGAGGCAGCAATGTGTTGATGAGTTCCACAATTTGAGGCAGCTAACTTTGGCTGTTGAGCAGTATGAGCATCAATTTTTTGAGCTCAAACAGTATGCAGGCTACAGTTAGGATTATGCACTTATGATACAACACTTTTTTTGAGGGATTAATGCTCGCATAGTGGGGGAAGTAAAGCTCTTTGAGCCTACGACCCTACGAGCTGTGGTCATTAAGGCCACTCTTGCAAAGGCTAATTTGGCCTTAAGTCATGGTGGTGGTCAGTTGGATGCTTCTACAAGTGGTGAGTCAGGTTCTGGGGTTAGAGGTAATCAGTCTTGAGGAACTGGGAACTTCAAGGAACCCCCTAGTTTCTTTGCAAGTAATCATAACTTGCAGCAAAAGGTGTCTTCTCCACCTAGTCAGAGTGGTGGTACTCACTCTAGGGATTCTCATGGTATTCCACACGCCAGGCGCAAATAGTTTAGTCATCCTGCATAGAGCATGCAACAGAGTGTCAGTAGAGGAAGTTTTCATCAGTCTAGTACACCTTCAGTTAGAGGAGGTGGTCGTAGAGGGGCTTGTTTCACATGTGTGAAGTTTGGGCATATTGCAGTGAATTGTCCACTGCGTGCTTCTCATTTTTTGAAATAGAGACCTGCGACTTCTGAACCAATAATTGGGAATGTCGGTAGATCTCATGGAGTATATGCAGCCTTTGATCATCATCCTCCAGTGTATCATCCTCCTTTGAGTGAGTCTACGGGTAGAGGACCTGCAACTGGTTTTCAGGTTCCTATAGCAAGAAATGACTCTCAGAGAGTAGGGAAGGGTGCTATGGGATCTCCACGTTGAGTCTTATGTGACTCATTAGGATGCTTCATGATTATGGGAATTATATCCCTATTTTTTTTAGGCTTCTAGGAGTAAGCCTAATCCTAGGGGGGTGGACATAATACCCACTCCTAGTTTGCTTTTAGTATTTGATGTCGTACTCTTTTAGGTAGTTATTTAAGTTGATTTTTTGGATTCTTTTAGGTTACATTTCATGTGAGTTGTTATTGCTTCATTTGATGGTGATTCTGGATTATGATGTTATGGATTTATCATATGCATAGATAGATGTGATGATATTATCATGATGATTACTATATGTTGATTTCAGGTTATGATGTACTTACCCCATACTTGCATGTGTATGGGTATCTTATATGTTCATGTACTTGTTGATGTGGTTGTTGTGGTAGAGGACAGAGATGTAGTTACTTGCTTTGCGAGATCCACACATTCAAACGATCCCTATCATTGTTTTCTATATTATATTGGATGTACATGCGTGTTTCTTTGATGACAGATTTGCAGGTACATGGCATCATCTTCCCTGAATCAACAGGAGTGAGCATGCCCATACATTCAGCTCAATGGTAAAGAAGGGAGGTAACATACACATCCAAAACCCTAACCTAAGCCTATTGTCCTAAGTATTGGATGAGTATCAGTTTGTCTACCTTACCCAAATTTGTCTAGTTGACGTGAATTCGTGGATCCTATCCTTTTGTGGGTTTGAGTTGATTTTGGTTGATTTCATTTGAGTGCTTTGATATTTTGTGATTTATCATGTAATTGTGAAATTGATTGTTATTTAAATTAATTATTAAATATAAGGTATTTAATTAATTGAAAACCTATGTTTAATTGGAAAATTAATTATACTGAAATTATTGAATATTGAAATTTAATTGAATATTTAAATTGAAATTTGAATTATATTAGCTTTTATGCCTTATTAAATAATTAAATATTTAATTACATGGATAAGTGTGCTTTAAATATTTAATCTATTTAATATATATTTTAAATTAATTACATGTGCAAGATATTATTGAAAATTGAGTTTGAATTCAAAATGCAACTTGGTTTAATAAGTCAAGGTTGAGTTGTGCAAGTAAATAGATATTATTAATTAATAAATGAGATTTTCTTTCAAATTTGGAGGTGGAGTTAACTAAGTTAACTTAAGTGCCTATTTTTTTTATAAAAAAAATTTGGGGGTGGAAAGAATTTGCTTGAAAGGTGGAAATTGATTCCCTTTAGGGGAGTTCTCTTCTATTCTCTCATAACAGGTTTTTGGTGGAGGCATTTTTGGAAAAGAAGAATTTTGTGAGAGCATTTTTGTGTGTTCTTGTTGTCTTGCTATTTTGTGGAATTTGTGTGTGTTTGGAGGCTTGAGAATTTTTGGAGATCTTGGCTTGGGAGGCTTCATGGTTCCAGACTTGCATTTAGAATTGGATTCAGAGGCTTCGGGATTCTCCATCTTCTTACAAAGCTTCCTTGTCAAATTTTTGGTGGATTTGAGGTAGGGTTTGGAAAAACCCCTTTGTGATTTTAGTTTGTGTATTTAGTGCTTTCCATATGTTTGAATTATTTGCATTTCCATAATTAGGTCTATTTATGTTTTCGCTTTAAATGGGTATCTTAGAAAACTCTAGATCTATGTTTTTAGGAAAAAAAATATAAATTTGGCATAGTAATGTTATGCTACCAAAATTTGGAGGAAAAATGTGCTTGGGAAGACCTAGAAATTGAGAAAATTAATCTCCCTATAGTAGAGACTATAGTATCAAATAAATATTTGCTCAGAAATTTATTCTCATTGGAAAAATTAAATAATTGAAAAAAAACAAGCTTGATGGAAAAATACAGACATTGAAAAAAATTCACCAGTCCAATTAAAATTCATCTCCAGAAAAAGACGAAATATGGAAAAGATGAATTTGCAAAGGAAAACAAAACAAAGGAATAAATAAATAAAATCCCATTATACTTTTTTCATTTTTGGAAATTATTTATTAAAAAAAAAATTAGCTTGTTTTAAAGTAAAATGAAATTGATTTTCGTATTTAAAAAAAATATAATTAAAAAAAAAGGATAGTATTTTGGGGGCTGGTGGGTTTTACCCCACCCAACCCCACGCAGGTACCACACGGCAGAAGGTCGGCAGCCCGTGGCTGCACTGCCGCAACAACACCAGGCTGCTAGAGGGGGGTCCGCGCTGCCATATGGTAGCACGGCCTGCCAAAGGCAGCCGGTTGCAGCTGCCTTGGGCAGCGCAGCTAGTGCCCGCTCCCCCTCCCCTTTTTCTAAAGTGTTTTTTTCTACTTAAAATAATTTGTTTTATGTTTTTTTTTTAAATTTTATTAAAAATATTTTATGTTATTAAATGTATAAATTTAATTTAATTTTTATATGTATTATTAATATAAACTGTTTTAACATTTAGTTAATAGTTTATATTAAATTAAAATATGTATGATTTAAATTATGTTTATTTAATATTATTTAAATTGGATTAGTTATTACTATTTAAATTTAACTTTATTTAGTATTAATTAAATCTATTTTTAGGCAATGTTAATTAAATTTAGTTAATTATTATTTCTCATTTAGTAATGAATCATTTGATTAAGGTTGTATATTAAGTTATGGGACAAACATTAGTTAATAATATATTCTAAATGAATATTATTCTATACGTTCTTTTCATTCATTTAGTTTTGTTAGTAGACTATTTTTTTATATAGTTCATTTAATTGTTATATAATTATTAAATTAATTAATAACCTTTAAATTAGTAATTGGTATATACATCCTTTTCAATGAGATTTGTGTTAGAATTCTCATACCTTTAGGTGATGTAATTGATCACATTGAATGTGCTTAAAGGGAAAATTGATATCGAATCGTAAGCTAGTAGGAATGAGACATAGAAATAGTTGATTATGTTAATTTTATTATCTATTGAGTTGTAGGCTCCTATATGATTGTTGTTCAACTATTTCTGCATAATGTGACTGATGTCTTCGTTCCTTATGTATTTATTTATATGCATCGGGTATCTGGGTTTTTAGATTGCCCTAGTATGTATACAGAGGTCGGGGGGTGTTTTGCATTTTTGTTTATGATGTGGTGTGTGTGCTTTGTGTAATTACCCTAAATTGACCATGTAAACCCTTCGATTATATTATCTAATTATGTACCTCTTTGTGACCGTTCCTGTCATGTGTGGGATACTAGATTAGGTATACTTGGGTTTTGACCTATGGTAGATCTATGTAGGATCTGTGAGCCTGGGGTAGGTTACCTATATGTGTAGTAGGGGGTGGATTGAAATGAGTTCTATGTCTGTAAGTGAATACTAGGATTGCTTATTGTAAGTATACTTAATAAGTGATAACTAAATGGATAACTGAGAGATATTAAAATGAACTAATAAGATGTGTTTTTCCTCACCCATGCTTGAGTGCTAGTAAAGACTGAGATGGAGGATGAGATGATGCTTTTCTCCTTGTGATGCATGGGTTCTAGCATAGTTAGTGACCATGTCAGTTTGAGAGGTCATTGATAGCTATGTATGGTCACTTGATTGTTGAGATCTACTGAGATTTGTAGGATAAAAATTAAGGGTTAGACATACATGATGACACCTTCCTTTACACAGTCTAGATTTCCTACGTGTGTCAATTTCTTCTAGATTAGTGAGTCTTACATTTCATGATGTATAGTTCACCTAGATTAGAGAGCTTTCAGGATCCCTTGCTTAGCGGTTAATTCCTTATTTGGTTTTGGACATCCAAGTAGGCTTTGTTGTTATCTCCTCGGCACGGTGGGGTGGACCTTTGTGGTTCCACATAGATGGGTGGTAGTGATTCTTTATACATTGAGATTTGATGTCCTTGTTCTAGTGCTTGATGGTTCTTATGTAGATGAGCTCTTTTTGTTCCTTCATTAGTGATTATGTACTTATCATTCATATTGTAAATCTTGTATTAGAGTATCGCATGTGATACCTAATCTGGATATTGTATATTATGCATATTAGAGTGATTACCACATACCCTGCAACATGTGCAATGGATGTGAGTTTATGGTGGTTTCATGGTTATCCATGTGGTTTGTAACTATGGTTTTGTAATTTCTATTTTTTTATATCTATTCAAATGGAATCTTTTGTTTACTTTACGTAATTCAATGTCATAGAACCCTTGAGTCTTGTAATCTATGTGAGTGTATGACATGTGCATAAATGGTATTTACTTCCACATTAATGTATGTCTCTTTATGTAGACTTTAGAAAAAGAAATTATTCATCAAACATAGTATCATGTTCTAGGTTAATCTCTCTTGGGTTCTTTGGCGGGGTGTTACACATTTGGTGATGATTCATGGAAATGGAAATAAATATTTATTCCTCTCTTCCCCTTTTTGTGATTATGCCTAACAAATTTGTTCGTAAGGATTGATGCCACTGTGTATGTCATAATGATTATTGTATCTCTAGGTTATCAATTGTGTCTTGTATGTGTAATATGTTGTTGTATTCATATTCATGTGCTTATTAGGGTGAAATAATGGTAATGGATAGTAAATTGATATGTTGAATTCTTACTTTGTGTGGGTTCTCATCTAGTAATAGGTCTTATTTTGGGAATTAGAAATCAATTATGTCTTCCTTCCCTCTTATTTCTTGATGTGTTAACATCAAATATCCTAATTAGTGATGTTAAAATAAAGAGATTGGTAAATGATACATTGTATGTTAGGAGGTTTATAGAAGGTTAGAAAATCATTTATGCCTTGTTGAGTAGGAAATTTAATGCTCTTTTTCTATTGTTAAAAGTTGATTATGATTATTAGATGAACATAAATGTATTGGGTAGCTAAGAGAATATGTATTATTTAATAAATCTTGTTAGTAATATGTTCTTGAAATCTCCTCTCTCATTCTCCCTCTTTCTTGAGATATGATAGGCAAAGGATTGTTTACTTATGCATAATATATCATTAGAAAATTTGATTGTAAAAAGGTTATGAATGCTTAATGAGAGAAAATAGTTGGGTAAATGACCTGGTAGTACCCTAAATTTTGAGAATTTAGAAGTCCCAATCCATTATCAAGAAGCAAGTTTCTCCATACTAAAAAAATCAAAGGAAGGAAGCTTTATGACACAAATACACAGAACTAAATAATTGAAGCCTTCAGAAAATGTTGGAATTTTAACCTGCTACAAAGATGATGCTGATAGAAGCTGTAGAAGGTCAAATTAAAAATCTAAAAATGTCCCAGTTCGGAAAATCAAATTTCCTATCTCCAGCAGAAATAGTAGCTTTTCATGAGGTGTTTTGGATTTTCGACCAAAGCCAAATCCAAAAGTTAGGTAGTTATTTTTTTAGTTAGTGGATTGTTGGTGCAGGGCACCTCCCTATTTCTTGTTTTGGTGTTTATTTGGGTTGTTGTAGGTGTTTAGGTGTGTGTTATAATAATATTCAAGGGGTTGGATACAATGTTTAGGTTACTTCATGTTTGTAGGGCCTTAGTGCCCATTGAGTGTTTTAGGACACTTTGGCTTCAATTTGTGAAATGTTGCTATTTTGGGGTACTATGAGTTAGAGGTATGTTTTAATAATCTACTCATCCTATTTGGGGTCTTAGAGGTCAACATCCATCATCAAGTTGACTACTAAGGTCAAATTGCTCAAAATGACAAAATGTTGCTAGCAACCTTGAAAGTTGCTCGAGCAACTTTTGCAAGATTTGACAAAATTTAGTTAAAACTGATGTAACTACCCCATGCTCATTATATGAGCATGGTTTCGATGCTTTGAATAGGTTAATGATATTTTGGAGTGAAACACTTAATTATGACACCTTTCTACGGATGTTTGTATTCTTTTTTTGTGTAATCTGCACTATGTTCTTTCTTCTGTACGAATGTGTACGGATTGGCAGAGGTGATCAGGATCCATGATAGTGTAGTGTTCTCTTTCATCTTTCTTATTCATTAAGTAGTTTGTTTTGAAGTTTAGTAGAAGTTAGGTTAGACATTTTTGAAGGTCACTGGTCTGACAAAGGAAGAAATAGTGCTACCTAGTTAGAAATGGCTTTAACCTAAACTTCCTCTGGTGGATTGTCTGAAACCATGGGGATATTAGGGTTAGGGTCTGTAGATAGGTTTTTAGTTTTGTTTTTGGTTGTTTCACTTGATTTTATAGGCCAAAAGTGAAGCCCTATGGCTAACTAGTGAAACCAGGTGAGCCAGGACAGGGAGAAGAAATACTTTGTACGAGCACCCAAGACCTTTTGGGAAAGACTTAGTGGAATTTATAAATGCATTAGATAGTCTCCTAAAAGGATTAAATGGTGGTTGGAGGTGACTCAGTGATTGGTGAAAATATTTTAAATTGTTGCATACACAGAGGAGTTGCATAAACTAAGCCTAAGGGCTAGGAGACAAGAAGATGAAATGGAGAAGGTGGCAAGGTATCTAAATGGAGTAAGGCAAGGGATAAAAGATGATATTAGCATGATGGCTCCTAATAGTATGCACAAGTAATAATATAGTGTCCACTAATAATATAGTGTCCACTAAGATGGTGGAGATATTGAAGTTGAGAAGGATACCTCGTACCACACCTTATAAGGTTTCATGGTTGAACAAGGGTCAACAAATAGTGGTAGATGAGAAAACTATGGTTGAGTTTGAGATTGGGGAAGATAAGGAAAAGGTCCTATGTGACATACTACCTATGGATGCATTTCATATGCTCCTAGGACATCCATGGTAGTATGATGTCAAAGCAATACATGATGGAGAGAAGAACAATTATGTCATCACCAAGCTAGGAAAGAAATTCCAAATGGATCCATTGAAAGAACCCAATGAAGAGAAGCATGTGGGGACAAGTGTGATGTTATTGAGTGGGAAAGAGTTTCTAAAGGCCATGAAGAAAGAGAAAGGATTATGTTGTGCAGTAGTGATCAAACCAAAGGAGGAAACTAAGGAGAAAGTCTGTTTGCCACCAGAGATACAAGCTTTGTTGGAAAAATACCATGACATAGTAGATAATGATTTGCCAAGTGCCTTACCACCTATGAGGGATGTGAGTCATCAGATTGACCTTATTCCTATTGCAAATTTACCAAACAAAGAAGCATATAAGATGACTCCAAGCCAAAATGTATAGATAGCAAAACAGATCCAAGATTTGTTGGATACGGGGTTAATAAGGAAGATTTTGAGCCCATGTGTTGTGCCAAGAGTAATTGCACCTAAGAAGGATGGAAAATGGAGGATGTGTATGGACTCCAGGGTTATAAACAAGATCACAATCAGATATAGGTTCCCAATGCCCCAGATAGAAGACTTGATGGACAATCTTGGAGGATCTTGTTACTTTTCTAAGGTGGAATTGAAGTCAGGGTATCATCAGATAAGATTGAGGCTAGGTGATGAGTGGAAGATAGATTTTAAGACCAATGAGGGTCTGTATGAGTGACTAGTAATGTCATTTTGCATAAGTAATGCACCTAACACATTCATGAGGCTCATGAATGAAGTGCTAGCAGAGTTCATTGGTAAGTTTGTAATAGTTAACCTTGATAATATTTTGATATTTAGCAGGTCCAAGGAGGAGCACATGAAGCATTTGGAGATGGTCTTAAGGAAGCTACATCAAGAGAATTTGATGATAAATCAAGAAAAGTGTGAGTTTCTCAAAACTGAACTAGTTTACCTTGGTTTTGTGGTTGCTAATGGATGTATGAAAATGGACCCTGATAAAGTTAAGTCCATTTTGGAATGGCCTACACCTAGGTCCATAGGGGATGTTATGAGTTTCCATGGGTTGGCATCCTACTATAGGAAATTTGTAAGAAATTTTATTCATATATGTGCCCCTATACTTAACACCATACAAGGTGGAATCAAGTGTAAGTTTGAATGGACAGTGGCAGCAAACCAAGGGTTTGAAATGTTAAAGCAGAGAATTGTAGAACTACCTACTCTTAGGTTCCCTAATTTCAATCAAATATTTGTGGTAGAGTGTGATGCTAGCAAGTTGGCTATTGGAGTAGTGTTGAGCCAAGAGGGACACCTTGTGGCTTTCTTTTTAGAAAAGTTAAATGAAGTTGAACAAAAGTATTCCACATATGACTTGGAACTCTATGCTATGGTAGAAGCCCTTAAGAAGTGGAGGAACAACCTACTACCTAGGGATTTTGTGGTCTATACTGATAACCGTGCCTTAAGTTTCCTAAATGGACAAGAAAAACTAAATCAGACGCATATGAAGTGGGTAGAATCATTGCAAGCTTATACATTTGTTATTAAGCATAAGAAGGGGGTTAGCAACAAGGTTGTAGATGCTCTTAGTAGAAGAGCACTCACAATCCAAGAGATACAACTACAAAGTGTAGGATTGGATTATTTGAAAGACCTTTACAAGGAAGACAAAGATTTCAAAGAAGCTTATGAAGCTTGTGTCAAGTTTTAGCAGGGGTTCAAGGTGGATTTTAGTGAGTTTGTGTTGCATGAACGCCTATTGTTCAAATGTCATCTTATGTGTATACCTCAATGCTCAATGAGGGAAAACATTGTAAAGGAGAAACACCAAGGAAGCTTGGGAGGTCACTTTGGAGTGGATAAAACATTGGAGTAGGTACATAGGCATTACTATTGGCCTAAGATGCAGTCAGATGTGAGGAGATTTGTAGAACAATGTCATATTTGTCAGAGGGAAAAAGGACAAAGAAACAATAGTGGGTTGTATCAACCATTATCTATACCCCAAAGGCCTTGGGAGTGCCCTAGTATGGATTTTGTTTTGGGGTTACCAAAGACACCTAGGGGACATGAAAGTATGTTTGTGGTGGTGGACCATTTCAGCAAGATGACACACTTCATTCCATGCAAGCAGACTAATGATGCCTCAGGTCTATTCTTTAGGGATATTGTAAGAATCCATGGTTTGCCTTTGAATATTGTCAGTGACAGGGATACAAAGTTTGTGGGTCACTTCTGGAGAACTCTTTGGAAGATGCTTGCAACTAATTTATCTTTCTCCTCATCCTACCATCCATAATCTGATGGTCAAACAGAAGTAGTGAATAGGTCACTTGGGAATTTTTTGAGGTGTTTGACCAAACAACATGGACAATCTTGGGATCATATCATAGGGCAGGAAGAATGTGCATACAATGAATCCATTAATAGGAGTACAGGTAAGAGCCCCTTTGAGATAGTTTATGGGGTCAATCCTAGAGGGATTTTGGAGCTGAGGGATCTTAGTTTGAGGGACAAGAGGAGTGCACAAGGAGATTCATTTCCAGAGTAGATGAAGGAGTTGCATGATCAAGTTAACAAGACTTTACAAAGAAAAGTGGAGAAGTACAAAACTAGAGATGATAAGACCAGGAGGGACTTGAAATTCAAGGTTGGGGATCTAGTACTTACCTAACTTAGAAAGGAGAGGCTACCCAAAGGCCAACCAACTAAGCTACTCATGAAGAAGATTGGACCACTGAAGATTTTGCATAAATATGGCAAGAATGCCTATGAAGTGGAATTACCTCCTGATTTGGGAATTTCACCTATTTTCAATGTTTGTGACTTATATCCCTACATGGGATCACTTATAGACACAGGTTGGTCTACACTTGCAAATTTGGAGGAAGATGACTGGGTGAAAGATTTTCCTACCCCAAAGCCATTGCAATTGGAAAGTGTCTTGGACTCCAAGGTGATAAAGAAGACAAGGAAGGATAACTAAAAGGAGTGCCTCATAAAGTGATAGGGATTACCTAAAGTTGGGGCCACTTGGATGATAGAGCTGGATATTCTGAAACATGGGGTCACCATTGAAGACCTCCTAACTCAAGGGACTTGAGTTATTCTATCCAGGGGAGTATGGTGCAGGGCACCTCCCTATTTCTTGTTTTGGTGTTGATTTGGTTTGTTGTAGGTGTTTAGGTGTGTGTTATAATAATATCCAAGGGGTTGGATACAATGTTTAGGTTACTTCATGTTTGTAGGGCCTTAGTGCCCATTGAGTGTTTTAGGACACTTTGGCTTCAATTTGTGAAATGTTGCTATTTTGGGGTAATATGAGTTAGAGGTATTTTTTAAGACCCTACTCATCTTATTTGGAGTCTTAGAGGTCAACATCCATCATCAAGTTGACTACCAAGATCAAATTGCTCAAAATGACAAAATGTTGCTAGCAACTTTGAAAGTTGCTCAAGCAACTTTTGCAAGATTTTACAAAATTTAGTTAAAACTGATGTAACTACCCAATTCTTGGTATATGAGCATGGTTTTTATTCTTTGAAGATTTTAATGAGATTTTGGAGTGAAACACTTAATTCTGACACCTTTGTACGGATGTCTGTATTCCTTTTTGTGTAATCTGCACTATGTTCTTGCTTTTGTATGGCTATGTACAGATTGGTAGAGGTGATTAGGATCCATGATAGTGTAGTGTTATCTTTCAGCTTTCTTATGCATTAATTAGTTTGTTTTGAAGTTCAGTAGAAGTTAAGTTAGACATTTTTGAAGGTCACTGGTTTGACAGAGGCAGAAACAGTGCTACCTAGTTAGAAATGGCTCTAACCTAAAACTCCTCTGGTGGATTTTTCTAAAACCATGGGGATATTAGGCTTAGGGTCTGTAGATATTTTTTTAGTTTTCTTTTTGGTTGTTTCATTTGATTTCATAGGCCAAAAGTGAAGCCCTATGGCTGACTGGTGAAACCAGGTGAGCCAGGACAGGGAGAAGAAAGACTTTGTACGAGCACCCAAGACCTTTTGGGAAAGACTTAGTGGAATTTATAGATGAAATAGATAGTCTCCTAAAATTATTCAATGTTGGTTATAGGTGAATTAGTTATTGGAGACAAGATTTGCAATTGTTCATGTTCACGGGTCCAAAGGCCTAATTAATAAGCTATAATCTAGGGCCAGCAAGAAAGTATGGTTTTGGGTGCCATCAGAGGTCAAGGTTTTGGATTCTGATAGGGTTTAATGATGTCTTGAATATTTCCAAGTTTTTTTGTGGAGTCATTTGGGTATTTTGGAAGAATTAGGCAAAAACTGGTGAAAATTGACCTACTAGGAACTAGGCAATTAGGCCTCCTAGTGAATTGATGACCAATTGGATTGGTAAAAGATATTGGAGTATTGGGATGAGTTTAGAAAGACCTAGGATGGTTCAAGAAGGGTATTAAGATTCTTGGATAATGTATGGGAAGATCCTAGGAAGAGATTTGACAGCCTAGGTGGAAGATTAGTGGAAGAAACTAGGCTTTTTGGTAACTAGTTGGACTAGTTAAGCTTGGTAACTTTGAAGTCTTCTTGAAACAAACTATAACTTGGAGGATAAGTTGGTAGAGGGGTCTTGGAGATCCTATTTGGAAGAAGATCCATTAAGAACAACCATGGGATGGTTGAATTAGATACAAAACAAACACCTTAAAGTGAAGAAGAGCACTAGTTGTCAAACCCTCTGCATCAATTGTTTTCTCAAAATAATTTGTAATAAGGGTTGTGCCTTTTCACCCTAAAGAGGTGTAAAGCCACTAAAACACACACACACACACACACACACACACACATATATATATATAATGTAAAATTTAAAGAAGACAATATAATATAATATAATTTCACATATTTGGATAGTTTTGGATCAACAACTGTAACATGGACTTGGATGTACTATTTTTTTCAAAATCAATAAGATAAGCGTTTTTTATTTCATCTATGCGAATTGACTCAAATTTATTTTTTATTAGTCCCTTGATAAATCTTTATATTTTCTTCAAAATGATAGTTTTATGTTGCATACTTAATTGGTTAAATTTACATCTTTCATTATCAATTGGTATTTTCATCTTGCATGGTTAAATTCAATTGATTGTGGCCACAATAAATTGGTCTATCATTTGAGGAGTTAAACTCAATTGAGATAGCTGTGGATTTGTCTTAAGATACATGCTCATCATAATGCCTTTGAAGTGATATGTTTCTTACAAACTATCTCTGAGGTTGTACATAGGGTTGGGATGATTTTGACTTTATTGCCCATGACAGAATTGTAACCACCTGAATTTGGTCTGTTGCAACTATGGACCCTATTTGCCCTAAGTGTGATCATACCCTCGATTTATGTCCAAACGACCCTGTTACTGCTTGGCATAATTCTTTAAATCAATTTAATATCCTAGGTGATTT
>MU228287.1:761109-771996 GCA_018584345.1 Thuja plicata | reverse complement strand
TGAGGGCATGATTATGGCATTTTTCAAACTCTTCCTAGATAGGGAGCAATAAGTTGGTTTTAGTGATTTGTATCTAACCTTTGCTTTTTTATGCTATTTTTCACTAATCTAATGACTTATTGAAGTGGTGTGTCGCAGGTAACAGGTTCATCATTTGACACACACAAGAATAAGGCAATCATCCAATCATTATTTGGATTATAGTTATTCAGTTCATTGTTTATAGTTTTGTGATTTCTTATCTATTTGTTCATTTCAAATTACATACACAATTACTAAACATTGTTTTAATTACTTAAAGTATTTCATTTTACTGTTCATGATATATTTCTTTCAGTTAGATTTCTTTCAAGTGCCTTGCCATACTTGAGAGAGAAGGTTGAAGTGTTTCTTATTTTCTATAAAAATCCTTGTAACTTGAAGGATAAGTCAAGGTATAGGCCTACTAGCCTTGGTTTTGCAGAGCCAGAATTGCAAAAGTTCCAACCTTGCCTTGGTTGTGACTTGTCAGGTGGTCAAATCACTTGGGTTTCCCAATATTGGATTGGCAAGTCCATAGGAAATCCAATCTATTGATTTGAGCATCAACATGACCTATGTCCCCAAAGCTTCATTATGGCTATGTTGCATTAGCATTCTTATACTAAGTCAATTACATTGATATAGTAGGAAATCTCATAAATGGATAGATCAATAATAGTGGTGTGATAGAATCAATACATTGTATAAATCTAGATCAACCTCTCTATGTTATTCTTATTTAGGGAATTACTTATCTTTGACTTGATAAAAAATTGAATATAATTATGATGAAAAGGGAATAATATGTGTAATTAAGTAGGAGTGTTAGTAGTGATGTATTTTCCTTCTCTAAATGGGATTTGTGATTGTGCTCGAATATGGTGATTTTGGATTAAAATACTCATGTTCTTGTTTTGGGAATTGTTACCCTTAAATTTATAGGAACTAAGTATGTTTTGATGAAATATGTTTGACGTGCATTATCTTTTTAGCAATGAGGTCTTCTTCCCTAGTAGATATTTGGAATTGTGCTCTCATTTGATGAATAGAAATGTAACATACCAATTATTCCGAGACTCCCTTGTGTGTTAGTAAAATTATTGTTGGATAAATACTTATATCTGTGCAGTAGGAGAGAAAAAGTTTGATCTATTATTTAGTAGGATTTAATTATCCCTCTTAATCAAAATATGGAAAGTGTGTACCTATGCAATAAATGTGTCATAATGTGCTTAGGTTTAAGATACATTCTCATGTATTATTGAAAGCATCTAGAAGGTAAATGTGATTTCCTTATAATATGAAAAGAGATTAATACAATTGTCTACATTCTCTGCAAGGCAGACTTAGGAGTAGTGCAATGTTATTTTTGGAATTCAGAATATCATACATATTGTAAGTACTAGGTTGCATGATTGTGAGGAATAATGAAATCTAATTCATAATAACATTTTTTTTGGGTAGTGTCCCTCTCTTGTGAACGTGATAAAACCTATACCAGTGCTATGTTGAGTGTTGTGTAAAAATATTACTTGTTTTGTGTGTCCATGGGATAATATGTTTGAGTATTCATTCATGAAAATGATAAATGTCTCTGAGTATGGGAGAACCATACCATTTGTGTGTTGTTGATTTTTTGTTCCCCTACTAATTGCCAACCCACGTGTTGTTGGTAATTCAGTATGTAAAGGGGTGGTAGTATTACTAATTTCTTGGGTAGAATGGATAATGTGCGCATAATGATGGTGTGAAGAGGCCTTAGCTTCTACTACTAAATGAAGTAATAAATATTTTCCCTTGGGATGGATCAATTCATGTAGTTCATGTGTGAATAGCCATATCCTTATAGTTCTTGAGTACAACAAATCTCTAATGGCTGAAGATTCATGTATTTTTATTGCTTCATGAAGCAATGCATTTTGGTGACATTGTCCCCTCCTTCATCTTTGGGTGACTATTTTTAGTCACACAGTGTCATCCTATGCAATTAATGATGGTTTCTTTTATCTTCTTGTGTGGACCATAAGATTCATTTATATTTTCCTTCAATGGTTTAGTCACTTTTTGTGGATCTTTTTAATTTAACTTTTTGCATTTATATGTTAATTTAGTGTTTCACATTGCTTAAATTTCCCTTTTCCTTATTGTTAAAATTGATACTTTACTTCCTTATAACTCTTTATTCATGGATTTTGGGTGGCTAAACCATTTTTATTCTTGATTTTTTCAAAATTTGGTCTTGTTTTGTGAGTTTTGGGTTAAGGAACATGGATTTTGGAACTTGGTTCCAAATGAGATCTGCATACTATACCTTGGAGTGCTAAAGCATGTCCTAGAGATGTAGACACTCTTGAGCCATGTGATATGCAAACCCATTAATGTGGATTGACATGTTGTATAAATACATGTATATCAGATTGATGTTTATTATTGCTTAATTGAGATAAAGTGGATTATCATGATTTTTTAATCCAAATATCATCATGTTTCAATAGTTTTGATTGCTATCTCTAGATAACATGGATGCATGTCTTAAAGAAATGTTGTAATTTTTGAAAATATTGTTAACTCCTAAGAAAATGAAGTTAATCATATTACTTGTATTTATTACATGATAATGAAATGATGTTTTTGGGTAAATTGGTGCCCTTACAGTTTACAAATTAGTTTAATGTAGGATAATAGTGACTTGAGTAAGTGAATTTGATCTTTTCTTTGAGTTGGATCAAAGTTAAATTGTACTGGTAAGTAGGAAAAGAAGTTTATAAGAATATATATTTATGTATGATTGAATCCTAACAACTTGTATGAAGATTATTGTGTTCTTTATCGTTGTAGGAATTCTAGGTCAAGTATTTCTTTGATATTGTTTAAATGATGTTTAGGACTAATGTCTGATTTCTTTTCTATCTTAACTTTCTGACTTCTAGGATTAATTTGAATCTTAGGGGGGATGTAACAACTCTCTAACCCTAATATGATCTAGTAAGTATCATGATCATGAGTTTATATTTTGATGCTATTTGGTTGAGTCTATTGGGCATTGAAAGATATATCTATGTTTCCCTTTTTGCATATGTAGGTTATTGTATTAGGTGTTTACGTAGGGGTAATTATCTGGTCTATTTTGGTAGCTTAATTGTAATTAATTCATATTTTAATACTTGATGATTCTACTAATGATAGACATGTTGAATTTTGTAGAGTCTCCTATCTAACCTATTTATGTGAACTATGCATGATGACCTTATTAGTGCCTCCCTCATTTCAATTTTATGTCTGACACTCTGAGGGTTGTAGATTGAGTTATTATTGAATAGATGACCATGTAGTACTCATGCAAGAGTGTACCCTATTATATTCTTACTTATGTTGACTTATCTACAAAGTATTATGTTGTGTTAGGACATATTGATTTACTAATTATTATGACTAGCAATTACGTGCTTGAATAGCATGGATTGAATTAGGTAAGAAAATTGTAAATTACAAGGAATGAGTTATGATTCTGATAGATGATAGGTGATTTTATGATTAAAAGGATAATGTAAATTAAATGTTAGATTGGTAAAACTAAATGGCTAGGAAGGCAATGATATGATAACTAAAAAAACTTTGGTTATTCAGATTAGATTACTATTTTATGTTAATGTTTCATTAAGGATATTGATCTAGTTAATGTTATGATTATGTGATGGACTAATCAATGCTTATGTGATTAATTAGAAATTTGTGAATTAATTCAGTTATGATGCAATGTGAATTCTAACATGTAATGAAATTTAAATGTTGAAGTGATACTTTCAAATGAGTAGTGGAAAGTGAATTTGATTATGTAGATGTTTTGTACAGGTTTTGGATAAGATATATTTCATTTATGATGCATATTATTCCTTGGACTACTAATATTTGGATATAGTGTGTAGGGAAGATGACCATGGTATTAAATCGGGGAAACAAGATTAAACCAATGTGAAAACAGTGCAAACAAAGGTTGCTCTGTATGAAAGAGATAAAGCCTCATTGTGATATATTTTAAATTTTTAATAGTGAAGTGTATGGTTTTAATTGTTATTAAATGTTAATTGTGGTTATATATTTTCAAATGGGCAAGTCATGTGTATTGTGATGTGTATGTGTGTGTGTGTGTGTGTCACTTGACACTTGTTTTGTTCTTATGTGGCAATGACATGTCCCTTTTTGGGTGGAGATGGGTTGCAACCAAACCTAGGAGATTACCTTGTAGGATCCCCATGAGTGCCCACTTGGTTAGTGAGCCTTAGGAATGGTCGCATCACTTGAAATTCGTGGGTGAGTTTAAGAGGGGTTTTTGAGGGGTTAAAAGGACACATAGGGTTGAGTTTAGGTCCTTTTTGAAGGCCCACTTGGTATACCTATGGGTTAGGGTCATTTTTTACCATAGGACAACCTAGGTAGGTGTCTTGAGCCCTTCCAAAAGTTGGTTTTCCCAAGATGGACGAAAATCAAATTGTGAGAGCTTGTCCTTGGGTAGAAAAGTGTGAAAGAGGTTGGGAAGACCAACCAATGAGAACACACACTCTACCCAAGGAAGTTTGGGAAGTGTGGGAAGCATTTAGGGGGAAGTTTGGGAAACTTTGGTTGTTCACCCACTCTCCATTTTTGGAGACAACTAAGAGTTAGAGGAGATTTGGGAAGAGGGAGAAGAACTTAGGAATGGAAGCTCTTCATCAACTCCATTGTGTCATTACTTGATCAAGTTTGGTTGTACTATCTGCATGTTTGTCTTGATTCATGATATTGTAGAGGAATACTTTTTACAGGAATGTTGTGTTGATTTTATGATGTACCATGTCATGCATGAGGGAGTTGCTTGTATTGTGTTGAGAAGTTTGTGTTGTTAATGTTTTCATGAGAGAGTAGTCTTGGGGTGAAGAGAATAGTGATGTTTGTGATTTTGGTGTTGAGAAGAAAGGTTGTTGTTTTATAGGCCTTGTGAAGGCCAGGTAGCTCTTGTTATGGCTTTTTCCTTATTAGATTTTTGGCCCTCCTTCACCCTACTAATGGGTCATTTGGAGACCCTATGTGCCAGCTTAAATGGGACTTAGTTTGTTGTGTGTTGGGATGCTTGTAATGTTATTTTTTGTGAGAAGCCTATTTAATCTTGATTCCCCTAGCTTGGGGGTGGTCTTGAAAAGACCTAGGTTGGGAGGTGAGCTTCCCATGGTGTTCTTTGTTTTTTTTTTGTAGATTTATTCTTTTTGTTGGGAGCTCATGAAGGCTTAAGGTTGAGCTTGAAAGGAAAGTATATTTCTCTTCTATAGTTGCTCTTGTAAAAGCCTATGAGGCTAATGTTTGAAAATATGATTTTTTAGGAAGAAAGTATGTAATAGTTATGTGGTTGGAATTTGTTTTTGTAATCTTGTGTTCCAATGAAGGAATTGTTAAGTTATGAAGTGTTAGACTTTATATTTTTACACTTAAGTACATTAAACTCTCCCTTATTGTGCTAGGTCAATAAAAAAAGTGAAAGTTGTAAATTTTGATAGAAATGTGAAAAATGTAAAGGCGGGTAGTTACTTGAAAACTAGAAAGAAAATTAGTGAGCAGATAATTCTCTTGTAACACTATAAGATATATTCTTTTTGAGAGATAATTTTGATGCAAGACAAATGCCTAAGATCTTATTCCTTCCATTGAAATTTAAAATGTTGTAGTAGTTGTTGGTTTATGTACTTTAAAATGCATTCTGATGTAAAAATGCATTCATGTAAATATCTTAAGGAGATTAATAATATGTATATCTATACTTAGTTTCCACATAAAGAAATTTACATGATTCTTTACATATCTAAAGCATGCTATTTTACATTTCTGCTTCTTATAGTTTAATCAAAAGATGTTATTTTGTGCAAGGTGTATGCATGTTCTTTAAAATCTGATTATTTTAATATTTAATATTCTTAATGTTGCTGCAAATAGAAAAAAAAAAATTTCTTGCATACACATGGGTATATATGTATTTTGTAAATACATTACACGCACACACACACACACACACACATATATATTATTATTATTATTATATTGATTTAAAAACCTGTTGGTATATATAAATCTATATGGGTATATATGTATATACTTTTAGATACAATATATACACATATATTTATATATATTCAATCTTATAGATACATGGTAATATATAAATTATTGTAGAGACATTTGGTCCTCAATTGTAAAAAAGATACCTTGGTATGGGATGGGTCCAAAAATGGAGAATATAACACCAAGGATGGCTACATTGTAATCAGAAGTAAACAAATTATTCCCAAGAAAAATATACCTATTAATCTTTGTTGGAACAAATATTGTCTGCCTAAGGTAGGCCTTTGTACCTAGATAGCTCTGCACTAAAAGTTACTTACAGCAGACAGATTTAAGAGAATGGGTTTTGAAGGGCCTAGTAGGTGTCCTTTGTGCGAGAATGATGAGGAAGACCTCAACCACATCCTACTAACATGTAAATATTCAATTCAGTGCTAGAAATGGTTAATTTGTAACCTAGGTTGGCAGTCTACATTTCCTAACACCATTCTTGGAATGCTCCAAGCTTGGCCACAAATAAAGAAGGGTAGCATCTATGCTAATTTATGGATTACTACTCCATCAATCCTCATATGGGAATTATGGAAGGAGAGAAATAGAAGAACATTTAAAGATGAGAAAATGGAGTGAGATAACTAATTAATAAAATTGAAGCAAGGCTAATTGAATTTACAAATAATTAATGTAGAAGTCAGCAAAAAAGAGAGGCAAAGATGTCCTGTTGGGATGAGAAATCAGGGGAAAATGGGTTGGCCTTATCCTCCCAACCTTCATTGGATTAGGAGAAAATATAACAAAATCTAGGAGAGAAGAATGTGTATGGACACCACCTCAATACAAATGGTTTAAACTAAACTTTGATGGTGCATCAAGGGGAAACACTGGTATTGCAGGTATTGGGTCATGAGACTAATAATTGGACGGAAATCCTTGCCTTAACAAAAGGACTAAAAATATGTAAAGATCTAGGTATAAAAAATTTGGAAATCGAAGGGGACTCAAATATAATAGTTAATGCCCTCAGGACAGGTTCTACACCTAATTGGAGACTAAATATGCTTCTTTCTAAAGCCATATATCTTAGCAATTCATTTTCCAAAATCACAATCAATCATATATATAGGGAAGGCAACAAAAGGGTTGATGAATTAGCAAATCTGGGAGTAGATGGCATCGCCATACCCCCTAATGCTCCTATAGCAAAAGCAAAGGATCCTCATACTCAAGCTATTCCTCGGGTAAGGTAGTAACATAGTTGGTCCCCTCATTATAGCATAGTAAAGACAGTTTTTGGTTCATATATAATAACATATATTATATTTTAATTATAAGTCTCTTCAATAATAAAATTAACTAATAACTATTAAAATTATAATATTTAATTAATGATCAACCTATGACACCATCTTAAATCTTACCATCCTCCTATTTAAACATAGCCTATCCCTTTATCCAAGGGAAGAGACCTATTGAAGACCCCAAATACAGAGCACTCCAAATAATAATAAAAACTTCTAATTTGGTAAGTTATAAAATTAAGATATTGGATATAACATTAACCCTAAGGAAGAGTGATTTTTTCTAATGAGGATATAATTATTAGCACCATCTCTTAACTTTATGCTATTAGTTAGCCTAGAATGTTCAGTGGATCACAGGCTGTAAGTGTCCTGAGTAAAATCATCTATGGGATCCCCAGCTTAATTATCATTTCAATTTACCCATGTCAACAAGAATGAGACAACCATTTTAGGAGATGCTCAAAGCTTCACACTTAAGATAGATCTCCTTAGATGAATCCCAAATCTAGGAAGTATGCTCATCATTACAAGGTGTAACTCGAAGGCTAATCATTAATTTATTCACATGGGGTAAGCATTTATGATAACGGAGCCTGCATCTACTTTAGCAAATGATGTCTTCATCTCCAACTATTTTATTCCCCCTCACTTAGCTATTCTTCCTGAATCATCTTGTCAACTCAGTCAAAATGCTCACCAATGTACATACATTTCATGCTTCTTCTACTAGGGACATGGAATTTTGGGTTCCCATTACTCCTGAACACTGGAGCAAAATCTTTTAGCTGATGGATGAATTATCTAGGAGAGCTCTAGAGTTAATTTTTTCAGACTCTCACTTTGATTTCAGTTACACTATGAGAAGAAATGGGGATATAGTAGGTACCCTCATATCCTACCTCCTTAGAGTTGGTATAGTGAAAACCAGAGTTATAGACCTTTGTAAACTCACCTTCTTGAGTAAACTTCTAGTAGGGCTTGAAGAGGTAGTATTTATCATCAATTTTAGGAACCAGGCTCCATTTCTATAAGACTACATGACAATAGAAGTTAGAAGCTTGGAGTATAATATGCATATTCCGAGGAGGCCCTACCTTGTCTTCAGATACACTGAGGCATTTGATGCCTAGTGGCCAACAATGAAGAGGAATATTGACTTTCTTTTACGATAGAAGTGTATTATACCTACTGAAGACACAGTATGGTTCACAAAGTATTTCAAAGAGGAAGGTTTTTCGGTTCCTCCTTTTAGTATCACAAGCCTAGACAAGTTGCTAATCATCCCTTTGATGATCATCAAAAGAGGATGGCAGAAGATTCTAGGAAAGAATAAGGTTAAAGGAAATGGGAAGCTGATAGAACCAGGTCTGGAGGAGGAAAGCTCGAAGGAAGAGGTGGTCCTCAGGAAGATTAAGGATGAAAAACTAGAGTAGCCATGGGAGAACAGAATTTTGGAACTAGACATAATAGGCCATAGATAAGTTTTAAGTAATACCGATTCGTAACTCTACTATATTTTGTAATTAAAAAGCTTGAAGTACCATATAGATAAGGATAGTATAGTTGTGAATGGGACATTATACAATATTTAGATCAGAAGAATATGTAAAAAGGTAAGTTTAGCTCAAACTAGTTATCATATATAGATCTTGGTATATGATATATATTTATAGTTCTAAGAAAAAAAATTCTATATGAGTGGGTTTGTTTTATAGTCTGGGAAGAAGGAATACAAAAATTTCCCTGATTTCTAGTTATTATTGGGGAAAGCTACACTACCTGGCCCTAAACTGATTACCTGCCAACCCCTAGAAGTAGTAAAGGCATCGATACATATTCATAGGTGCTACCATAAAATTACTAATCTAGTAACTATTCATTTATGGTTCCCCAACCCATTCCTCTTCTATTTAAGCTACTTAAGATCACAATTGAGGAAATGAGTCAGATTGGACCTAAAATATGACTACGCCTATCAAACTTTGTGGTCCAAGGATTCAAATTGCATTTGATACTCTGATTACTGGTCAAAGGCTAAAAGGTGTCCTACTTTCATCTCACTTTATGGTTGTGAGGGTGGTGTTCAGAGTCTTGGGAAGGGAATGTATTAACAACAATGAGAGATATAGAGTCAATTCAGACATACCCATGTTATTCCTTTCCTTGACCCTCTAAGTTGGCACTGATAAGCAATGTCTGGGTATACTCTGTAGAAGACTCTTCAAAAATTCTTACTTGGGAGACCTAGATAGAGTACTTGCCAATATAAGGGAGGACCTTACAATACCTAAACCATGCTTTTATGACCTCTCCTTAGTGGGAGGAAGACTAGTCCCAGTAAATCTGATTCTAATTGTAGATGAACTAGAGTTCCTTGGCAATTGGGCACTAACAATGAGAAGAAATCTGAACTTTCTATATTGCTTCTTTCATGTAAAACTACCAGAGGCAGCAAATTGGATAGAATCGTTCATTTTAGAAGACCAAGTCAGGATCTGGGAGTCAGAATTAGAACTTAACATCAAAATTGATTTTCCCCATCCTAGGAGACATCTAAATGTATAAGTAGACTCCTTCTCCTTAAATGGGGAATAAATGATTGAAGAAAAGTTGTTAACACATTGTTTTGTAATTCAAAAGATATCAAGATATAAACTATGGTGATTATCTCTGGTTTTTGCGATATTTTAGCATTATGTATTTTTATTCATTGTAACATCAAATGGTATTAAGGACTATGAACAAGGTTGCATATTTTAGTCTTTTAATGGTATTTAAACTTAAGCAATATCTCTGTGGTGCTACAATCCATTTTATAATCAATTTTATACCTTGTACTCTCTGTATTATCTACTTCGCTTTGATCACGCTCTTGTAACACAACTGGCTCTAACCTTTCAGCAGTAGTTACTGATGACATATTTTGCCATTAGTACACTTAGTGAAAAACATTGACAGAGATCACCGGTAGACTAAAGCATTACCACCAGACTACAAGCATCACCAACAGACTAAGGCATTACTGACGAACAACAAGCATACATGACAGAATACAAAGGTCACAAGAAAAATGCTAAGTATAGAATCAACAAGCATCACCGGCGACCACAAGCATCACCGGTGACACATTTTTTAGGATTAACCCAAAAGGAACAGAAAAGGCATAGCTGATGACAAGTTCAAGAAAGGAACACCGACGACCAAGAAAACTGACTGTCAAAACCGACACTCAGTTGAAGAACCCGCAAATTGTGGATCTAATTTTTACACGACGGATAAAGCAATGTAATTCTATTTATAGAGTTTTTATTTGTTTTAAATCATAACTTGAGGGTCAAGAAAGCTTTATGCAAATGTTTTAATGCATCCTAACAGATCTAAAACATATCTAACTAAAGATCAAGGTCAAGTTGTAAACCTTGGATCTAGAGTTAACTTGCGATGCATGAATCAAGAACTGAGTCTAATTTAGTATAAA
>MU228287.1:695501-753428 GCA_018584345.1 Thuja plicata | reverse complement strand
CAGATAGTGAAGTCTTGTGGGTAACAATCCCCACCGCAGTTTTTACTTCCTAACAGGAGTTTTCTACAATATCATATCTTGTGTCATGTGTTATCTATTTTCATGAATGTTTCTGTTATGGTTACATGCTAAAGAATTTATGATATGATTGCATATGCATAAAGAAAGATGAATAGTTAGATAAGATAATTTACAAACTGATGATTAAGGGTGAATGGGCTAACCAAGGAAAAGTTTTAGAGGTACTGATTCACCCCTCCCCTCTCATTACATCATCTCAATATAATTCCAATAGTTACCTTTGGGGTTGGTGTCCTGCTCCTTAAATATACCCTTGCTAAGTTGAGGACTTCACTTTCTGATTCTTAGTTGGATACCTTTCTTTGTTGTTTGGGTTGGGTCACCCCACTCTAGCCTCAGCTCATTCCCTTTATTTTTCTCCCCTCCCGAATCCTCCACTCATTACACACACAGTGATAAAAATTATTCAAACATTGAGTTATTCACTTCTTATACACAGATCACTACTTTTTATACACTCTCATTTAAAGTTTTAAATTCATGCATATAAACATATTGATATATAGATATATAAAACTAGAAAGGATGTGCATTATATTTTTTATAGATGTATAAACATACATATAATCCCTTCTTATCTATACATTTTAATATATATATTTATATATAGATATTTTAAATATATATATATACATATATTCATAGGTATAGAGAAGCTTGTCCATGAGACATTTTATTGGAAGACAAACTCCTCCTTCTTACAAAGGGAACAAATTTCTACAGTTAAGAAATATCTAGATATGTTCCCTTGACTCATCCTCTTGTTTCTCATTTTATTAATTCATTGAAACATGAGGATCTGGAGCAAGGTTGTACATATCAAGCCTCTCAATTGCTTTCATTTATGTTGTAATCCATGGGATGCTGCACAGTATTTTAGCTTAATGTTTTTACCAAGATTTCTTTTGTCATATCCAATTAGACAAGGATCCTCCCAGTACTAATAGAGACTCATAAGAAAGAAGGTTGGTTGGGTTTAATTTAATCAGGCAATAGACATTTCCCTGTTACAGAATTGGCTAACCTTTTCTAAAATTGCTTATGTATAAAGACTTAGGGTCTCATGATGGATAGTACCCCTAGTGCTCACAGAATTTGGTCCCTATTTAGTCTTTGCTAATGATTACCCTGTTAAAAACCCTGTAATAGGCTCTCCCTTCTTCAGGTCTTAGCTCGTCTCCATACCTCGACATCTTCTCCTACCTGATACCCTCAACTAATTACACTCATAAGGGGTGAATATCATGAGGCTAAGTTACATACCTTTATAAACATACAATTTTATATGTGTGTGTGTGTGTGTGTGTGTATTCATAGGTGTGAGAGATTCACTTATTTTACACATATATTTTCATACTCAAATATATATCTATAAATATAAGTGGAGTGCTTTATTTCCTTTTAAGTTAAGTATGGATACATATGTATTTAATCATGTGTTCATTAAAATAAACACAGATACATATTATTATCTATTTTTATCAGCCAGATGACCCATGGTAACATTTAGACGGCCATATTACCTTACATGGATTTTTGGATTTTGACCTCATTATGTTTATTATATGTAGATAGTAATGAGGCAAACATCAAGTAGCAGAAATTGTATTAATTGTTCCTGCTTTACATCCTGCTGAGAATAGATTAAATATAAATGAGAAAATTTAGTTTTTGCTCATTAATATTCTTTATACACAAGGCATTTTTCTAGTAAGATCACTCGGTGTTTTAAATCAGTTTTACAAGAAAAAGGGTAAGAGTGTTAGTCCTTTCTATTATACTAACATTCAATATATTAGGTTTTTAGTTGCGTGCTACAAACAAAGATCTTAGTCAAAGCATGAGTGGTTACAGGTAAAGGAAGTCAAAGATTTTAGTAGTAGGTACACCCTTTCAAGCATAAGGTTAACAAGACAAGAGATCAAATGGTAGCAGATATCATCCAGCTCTACAGGATTGAAATATAGCAAGGCTATATCTACTACTATGTAACGCTCACTCTGTAAAAGGGGAGCAACTTTTTATTTAATTTTGCATACATTGGTATGCTAGCTACAAAGAGGGAATGCACTCTCATTTATCTAACTTTTCTCGACTTTGGTCCCAGGCAAGGCTAGAGGTTTTCTTGACCTCGTTCTTTCCTACCAGCACCCGCAGTGAACGGGGTGAACTCTCATATGTATTTAATAGTAATTAATTAATAAAATCATTTGGCTACGACCTTTTACTGATCAAAATATATATAATCTATGTTTTTTTATTTAAACTACAAAAATATTTTTTTTGCAGCCCTCACACACACACACACACACACACACACACACACACATATATATCATTTTAACTTAATAAAATAACCTTTTTTCTTTACCTTTAAAACAAAGTAATTGAAACATTTAAATAAAATAAATATTTAAAATAAAGGAAGCGGAAGGGGCTACACGCAGCATACCCCAACCCGCGTGGTGAGAAATCTTGGAGTGGGGATGGCTTGGGGGTCGACACCCCCACCACCACCGCACTCCCACATAGTGGCGCAGTGGGGAGGGAGGCACTGACCTCCCAAGAGACGCCCTGCATTTTTTTCTTCCAGCCTCTACGTTGTTTTGCCTCCAGTCCCAAGCGGGTGGGTCTTAAGCGCTTTGCGCTATCCTCCACGCATGTTGTGGGATCAAACAAAACCCCCACCCCTATGCCTTTTTAGATTAAAATGAAATATCTAGTCGTAAATCATCCATAGATTTAAAAATGTTTACCTGCATACGGTTTTATATTTCATCTTTCTTCACCCATGAAGTCTTTAGCCAGACCTGCAGTGAATAAAAAAAATAAACCTAGGGTTTGGAGGAGGAAGGAAAAAGAAGAAAGAGGAAAATTTGTCTTCTTCATCTTCTACATTTGGGGCCCTAACTTTAATTTTGAATTAGGGTTAGGGTTTCCCAAATAAGCCTAATGAGTTGACTTCTCCTTTAAAATAAGAGTTTACATTTCTTGGAGGGAGATTTATTTGTACTCATTGTAATAAAACCTTAGTAGTTAGCATTTATGTTTAATCAAGGGGACATTAATAATGTGTTGTATTATAACCTAAAACAATGTCATGGGTAAATTAATAGACTAATGTATTTAAAATGGGGAATGTCGAATGTGGAATTAAAAAAAAACTATTAGAATCTAAAAAGGTGACTTTTAGCACATATAAGTAATGCAATTAAATTTACTACTCTAGTAATGGGGGGAAAACATTTTTAGTAATTGACTCATCTATAATATTTTAATATTACTTGATATGCAATACTAATGGATCACAATCTTAATGAAAGAGATTAATGTACCAATGTTTTAGCTCAAAATATCAATTTTCTATTACTTGAAATTAAATATGACCATACACTATTGGCTTTTTAGATTTATTTCAATTTTAATTAAGGAAATTAAACATATTGGATTTAAAAGTTATTAGGAAATAAAGTCTTATTAGAATTACTAATTAGTTATCGTTGCGGTATATAAAAGTATCTTAATCCTAAAAGGGAGATTAATTAAATTTTTTATTTAAACTTTAGGTAATGTAAAAAAAAGGCATTATATTGTTATTTTAATGTGGCCAGTATAATGGCTATTATAAGAATAATGTTACAAGTTCAACTATAATTAATTTTATGGTCCTAGTTTTCTTTAATATTATATCTCAAGATTTTAAGGGACTTGGATTAAAATGAATATAGGAACTCGAAGAATGGAGTTGAAATTGGACCATTAATAAACTACTTAAGAATATAATTCATATGTTATTGGTTGATGATTTAGTAGAGATTTAATTAAGGAAATCTCAACTAGTTTTTTATATCAATAATCAATTTACGATCAATAAGGTTTGGATGGACCAACCTAACTTAAATTAAATTACCTAGCCTTTGGATTGGATTTTGAATACATCATGAATATATATTCATGAAACATAGTAGTAAGACATTATTTAAGACTTAAATAATAGAATTGGTAAAATGTTGATTTAATCCTTTATAGCAATTATTGTGAATGGTTCTCACATCTTTAAACTCTATTAAGGTATGCATATAATTTATTATGTCAACTTTATTAGTGTTAGTTTAAATGTCATATCAAAAGGATTATCCTATAGAGGAGACCTTAGTAAATTGAAAATAGTTAACCCCCTTTATGGTTCATCTCCCTACTCATGGCACAATTAGGACAGGAACCTAACTAGAGTACTTAAACAACTTGATCCCTGGTTATTTAAACTAGAGGGTTGCGGGATGTTGACGTGCAATCATGATTCCCCCTCGACCCTAAATCTAGTTCTTGCTTCTAGTGTATACTATCACTCCAGTGTGGTACACTTTAAACCTAGCTTAGAAAAATTGAATCAAACTATCCATTGCAATTAACACTCCAATATAATCCCTTTTAAAAAAAATTATTGCATTTTAGATGTAAATTTCTGGGCATGACACTTGGTATCAGATCTATGTTGCAACATTGGGATCTTTGGATAACCTTGTTGTGTATGTTTTTATTGTGAAACGTTAACTAATTGGTAGTGACTACTAAATTTTCCTTGTGTGTACTCCTTTTTGTGATTATATGCAATTATGATGTGCTAACATGTTCAAAGATATATCATTAACTATGTTTTAGAGAATTTATATTGCATGCATAATTAAATGAATTACATTAAGGTTACTGGAAAATGATCCTTGGAAAAGAAAATGAATAATTATTCCTTCCTATATTCTATGTCTAATAAATCAAAGGAGGGTAGTTAAGGGAATGCAATAGTATCATTGATAGTATATATATAACATGCAGACTAGATAAAATTAGGTAAGGGGCCTAAAACCCAAAGTGCATATGTGATTTTAAGGTAGAAGTGGTAACTACATTTAGAAGCTTTCATAAATTACCAAAGGAATTTATTATCAGTCTTGTGCAAATTTTGATGGTATGTTAGGAACAATCTCTCCATTTGCTTGTTAATTAGGGAAAACTCTCCATCATGGACATAGTAAGAGTTAAGAAATGTATTTTTTTTTTGAGAAAAATGTGTAATAAATGGTAAATGCATATAGATGAATTACTCTCCTAGAGGGGGATAATACATTGTGCTATCTTCATGTGAAACCGGGTTCCTTGTGATGATAGTTATAAATGTCCTACATTATCACAGTATTTTATCTTGCTAGAAGATGTTGTTTTCCCATGACATGAGAATTTGATTAAATGTGGATAGAATATGATATTGCTTATACCCCTTGTGTATGTGAAAGAACCTATAGCAGTGCTTATGTTGGGTGTTGTGTGAAACCCGTAATTGCTTGGTGTGCCATGGGGTAGTGTAATCAAACACTTGACCATGGAATTTATGTGTGTTATGAGTATGGGAGAACCATAGCACTTATGTGTTGTTGCTTGCTTTTTACCCTACTGAGTGCCACCCTATGGTTTGTACTTAATTAAAGGAATGGTAAAGATTTCCAACCTCTTAGGTAGAATTAACGGTGTACAAATAATGGTGACATGAAGCGACCTTAGCTTCAACTACTCGAGGGGGAAGAAATCAATACTTTCTCTATAGATCAGTATGTAAAGGGGTAGTATGCTACTATCAATATCACTTCCTTGGGTAGAAAGGATGACGTACGTGTGATGGCGGTGTGAAGTGACCTTAGCTTCCACTACTCAAGGGAGGAGGTAATTCACTGCTTCCCCTTATAATGGACCCAAATACGTGGTTCATGAGTGTAAGCCCAATCCACACAGTTCTTGAGTATGATACTGGTATTGGATATGAGATTTTATGGACATAGATATGACTTGTGGATATGCACTTTTCCCTAATGGTCCAGCATGTGGTGGAAGTGTATCCCATGTTGTTATGGATACTGTACCTATACATGCTCTGGCGTGATGTAAAGGGGTACGATGCCACACCCACTACTATTTTGAAAATAGTGTCGATGGTGAAGCTGTGTTGCTGATGGTAGCGAGTTGAGCTCAATAACATGATGCCACATACAAAGTTACATGAAGGCGTAGTAGATATACTTGTATGTATTTTTTTTTTCCTACATGATGCAGAGTGTGTTGGAGATGCTTGCATGCTTGTAGAGGGTTACCCATGGATGCTCAATTATTTAGACATGGTAGGCATATGGGGGGGACCCTAGCCATGTATACCTCTGGCTATGTCAATGATCTCTATGAGATATTGCTATGCAGGGTGTGACCTGTGTGTGCCTTTCACGCGAGGAACATTTCCATGTGCATACGACTTGTTCATTCCTTCTCTTCTTGGTGTATGGTCATGCAGGGTGTGTTACAAGCTTAATCTATACCACCTTATGCGGGGTATTACTGAGGTGAACACCCTACTCCATGTGGATAGTAGGTCATTGGGTCACCACATGAAGGGCTATTAATGTGAAAGCCAGACGTTGTTTCCTTCTTCCTCATGAGGTGGCTATATATATATATATATTCACACAGTGATGTATTGTGATATTTCATGATAATTTTGGGTCAGCAACTTGTTTATCTTCTCTTGTGATGGTTTAGCCATAAATTTTTGAGAAAAGTTATTATTATGATTTAATTTTGTGATATTTTCAATGTTGTTATTTATTGTTGAAATTAATAAATTATTTCCTTTTTGAGTGGCTAAACTAGTATTTTGTTGGTGTGATTTTACTATTGGCCATGTGTAGTAATGTGTTTCCTCACCAAGAATGTTGAAGGCTGACTTGGCGAGTGTATACAAAGAAGCAGACATAGGAAACCTTTGAGTATGGGGGTATGTGAGGCTATTATGTAGCTAATATCCACTGCCCACCTTAGAGTGGTGACTATTCCTTGGAGGCTAAACATCTTACATAAACAAGGGGTAGATCACGTAGACTTGCATGGGGGAACCTCACCATATGTGTGTGTGAGCCATATATTAGTGCATTCCCAGCACCATCAATCCACTTGGTGAGGTATGTATCATGGATTTTGGATCCTGTATCATGGACTATGGTTGTGTTCAAATGAGATCAGTATATTATACCCTGGAGCATTATGGCTTGAGCCTCTCCTGAGCCCTATGTTGTGATGTGTATTCCCAGTGATGTGGACTATTGTGTGATTGTGTAAATGGATATCAACTTGTGCTTACTACTATATCTTAGAGATAGAAATATATGTGTATGCTTGTTAGCATGCATGTTACCATGTTTAATTAGTCTTGATGGTATTGTGTTGATTAAATTAATACAAAAATTGAAAATTGTTTTAGGAAAGGTTTCCTTGGAATGGTAAACCTACTATAGATGGGTATGAATGCAAAAGAATTTTGATGATTAAAATTTTTAATCTTGATTTGGATTGATGTAATTGTGGATAATTTTGAAGAAATTATGTGAATGGATTAGTATTCTTTAGTTTAACTATGTTAAAGTGTTGGCATTTGAGTGTTTTCTATATGAGTTGATGTAATTTCTATGTGTGGGATAATGAGAGATTAGTGCAAACTACTGTTCAGTTTGAACCATATGTGAGATAATAAAAAGAAAATGAGTAGAAAATTTTATTTTAAAGGTTATGTTTGGGCCAAAAATAAAGATTAAAGAACACCTTGTAATAAGAAAATTGCACTGTAGAGTGTTTGTAGCTAACCTTTGAATACTTATTTGGTCTATAATGTTTCTTATATTGAAAATACATAGTTTTTCTCCTTCTCTAATAACCTATATAGGAGAGCTAGCACCCATGTGTTGTGCAGAAAGTTGGAAACATAATGATGGCCTTACGACTTCCTGGAGTAAGTCAAGACTTAGGGAGGAATGATGTAGCGCCTCCCTCATTTCCATTTTATGTCTCACAGTTTGAGGGTTGTAGATTGAGTTATTATTGCATAGATGACCATGTAGTACTCTCACGAGAGTGTACCCTATTATCTTCTTACTTATGTTGGCTGCTCTACAAAGCATTATTTTGTGTTAGGACATATTGATTTACTAATTATTATGAATAGCAGTTAAGTGCTTGAATAGCATGGATTGAATTAGGTAAGGAAATCGTAAATTACAAGGAATGAGTTATGATTATGATAGATGATAGGTTCTTTTATGATTAAAAGGATAATGCAAATTAAATGTTAGATTGGTAAAACTAAATGGCTAGCAAGGCAATGATATGATCAATAAAAAATCGTTGGTTCTTTGGATTAGATTACTATTTTATGTTAATGTTGCATTAAGGATATTGACCTAGTTAATGTTATGATTATGTGATGGTATAATTAATGCTTATGTGATTAATTAGAAAATTGTGAATTAATTCAGTTATGATGCAATGTACTGAATTCTAACATGTAATGTAAATTAAATGTTGAAGTGATACTTTCAAATGCATAGAGGAAATTGAATTCAATTATGTAGATGTTTTGTAGAGGTTTCCAATAAGATATATTTCATTTATGATGTATATTATTCCTTGGACTACTAATATTTGGATATAGTGTGCAGGAAAGATGACCATGGTATTAAATCAGGGAATCAAGATTAAACCAATGTGAAAATAGTGCAAACCAAGATTTCTCTTCATGAAAGTGATAAAACCTTGTTGTGATGTATTTTAAATTAGTAATAGTGAAGTGTATGGTTTTAATTGTTATTAAATGATAATTGTGGTTATATATTTTCAAATGGGCAAGCCATGTGTATTGTGATGTGTATGTGTGTGTGAGTGTCACTTGACACTTGTGTTGTGCTTATGTGGCAACAACATGTCCCTTTTTGGGTGGAGTTTGGTTGCAACCAAACCTAAGAGAGTACCTTGTAGGATCCCCATGAGTGCCCACTTGGTTAGTGAGCCTTAGGAATGGTCACATCACTTGAAATTCATGGGTGTGTTTAAGAGGGGTTTTGAGGAGTTAAAAGGATACCTAGGATTGAGTTTAAGTCCTTTTTGAAGGTCCACTTTGTATATCTTTGGGTTAGGATCATTTTTGACCATAGGGAAACCTAGGTAGGTGTCTTGAGCCCTTCCAAAAGTTGGTTTTCCCAAGATGGACGAAAATCAACTTGTGAGAGCTTGTCCTTGGGTAGACAAGTGTGAAAGAGGTTGGGAATACCAACCAATGAGAACACTCACTCTACCCAAGGAATTTTGGGAGGTGTGAGAAGCATTTAGGGGGAAGTTTGGGGAAACTTTGGTTGTTCATCCACTCTCCATTTTTGGAGACAACTAAGAGTTAGAGGAGATTTGGGAAGAGGGAGAAGGACTTAGGAATGGAAGCTCTTCATCAACTCCACTATGTCATTACTTGATCAAGGTTGGTTGCACTATCTTCATGTTTGTCTTGATTCATGATCTTGTAGAAGAATGCTTTATGTAGGAATGTTGTGTTGATTTTGTGATGTACCATGTCATGTATGAGGGAGTTTCTTGTATTATGTTGAGAAGCCTGTGTTGTTAATTTTTTCATGGGAGAGTATCCTTTGGGTGAAGAGAGTAGTGATGTTTGTGATTTTGGTGTTGAGAAGAAAGTTTTCTATTTTATAGGCCTTGTGAAGGCCAAGTAGCTCTTGTTGTGGCTTTTTCCTTATTAGATTTTTGGTCCTTCTTCACCCTGTTAATGGGTCATTTGGAGACCCTATGTGCCATATTAAATGGGAGTTAGTTTTTTGTGTGTTGGGATGCTTGTAATGTTGTGTTTTGTGAGAATCCTATTTAATCTTGATTCCCCTAGCTTGGGGGTGGTCTTGAAAAGACCTAGACTATGAGGTGAGCTTCGCATGGTCTTCTTTGTTTTTTTTTGTAGATTTATTCTTGTTGATTTGAGCTCATGAAGGCTTAAGGTTGAGATTTAAAGGAAAGGATATTTCTCTTCTATAGTTTCTCTTCTAAAAGACTATGAGGCTAATGTTTGAAAATATGATGTTTTAGGAAGAAAGTATGTAATAGTTATGTGGCTAGAATTTTTTTTTGTAATCTTGTGTTCCAATGAAGGATTTGTTAGGCTATGAAGTGTTAGAATTTAAATTTTTACACTTAAGTACATTCAGCTCTCTCTTATTGTGCTAGGTCAATAAAAAAAAAGTGAAATTTGTAAAGTTTGATAGAAATGTGAAAAATTTAAAGGCAGGTAGTTACTTGAAAACTAGCAAGAAAATTAGTGAGCAGATAACTCTCTTGTAACACTATAAGATTATTGTTTTTTGAGAGAGAATTTTGATGCAAGACAAATGCCTAAGGTCTTATTCCTTCCAATGAAATTTAAAATATTGTAGTAGTTGTTCTATTATGTACTTTAAAATGCATTCTGATGTAAAACTGTATTCATGTAAATATCTTAAGGAGATTAATACTATGTATATATGTACTTAGTTTCCACATTAAAAAAATGTACATGATTCTTTACATAATGTACATGATTCTTTACATATCTAAAGCATGTTGTTTACATTTCTGCTTCTTATAGTTTAAGCAAAAGATGCTATTTTGTGCAAGGTATATGCATGTGCTTTAAAATCTGATTATTTTAATATTTAATGTTCTAAATGTTGCTGCAAATAGAAAAAATGAATTTTTCTTGCATATACATGGGTATATATGTTTTTCTGTAAATATATTATACACATATATATATCATTATTATATTGATTTAAAAACCCGCTAGTATATATAAATCTATATGGGTATATATGTATACACTTTTATATACAATATATACACATATATCTATATATATTCAATCTTATAGATACATGGTAATATATAAATGATTGAAATCTATGTTTTTTTATTTAAAATGCAATACTCTATTTTTTTTGCAACCCTCCTCCCCCCCCCNCAACCCTCCCCCCCCCCCCCCCCAACACACACATATATCATTTTAACTTAATAAAATAACTTTTTTTATTAACCTTTAAAATGAAGTAATTGAAACGTTTAAATAAAATAAATATTTAAAAAAGGGAAGCGGAAGGCGCTGCTCATAGCAGACCCCAACCCGCATGGTGAGAAAGCTTGAAGTGGGGGTGCCTTGGGGGTCGACACCCCCACCACCACCACACTCCCAAGTAGTGGATTGGTGGGGAGGGAGGTGCCAACCTCCCAAGACACTCATGTTTTCCTTCCAGCCCTGCATTGTTTGCTTCCAGCCCTACGCTGTTTGCTTCCATCCTCTACATTTTTTTGCCTCCAGTCCCGCGCGGACGGGTCTTAAGTGCTCTACGTTTTCCTCCACGCATGTTGTGGGATTAAACAAAACCCCCACCCCTATGCCTTGTTATATTAAAATGAGATATCCAGCCGTAAATCATCCATAGATTTAAAAATGTTTACCTGCATACGGATTTAGATTTCATCTTTCCTCACCCATGAAGTCTTTAGCCAGACCTGCAATGAACAAAAAAAAAGCCTAGGGTTTGGAGGAGGAAGGAAAAAGAGGAAAGAGAGAGAAGAAAGAGGAAAATTATTCTTCTTCATCTTCTACATTTGGGCCCTAACCCTAATTTTAAATTAGGGTTCTAGGGTTTCCCAAATAAGCCCCTTGAGTTGACTTCTTGTTTAAAATAAGAGTTTATGTTGTGTCTTTTTGTGGGAAAATGATTCAAAAACATTTCTTGGAGGGAGATTTATTTGTACTCATTGTAATAAAACCTTATTAGTTAGCATTTAAGTTTAATCAAGGGGACGTTAATAATGTGTTGTATTATAACCTAAAACAATGGCATGGGTAAATTAATAGACTAATGTATTTAAAATGGGGAATGTCGAATGTGGAATTAAAAAAAAAAAACTATTAGAATCTTAAAAGGTAACTTTTAGAACATATAAGTAATGGAATTAAATTTACTAGTCTAGTAATGGGGGTAAAACATTTTTAGTAATTGACTCATCTATAATATTTTAATATTACTTGATATGCAATTCTAATGGATCACAATCTTAATGAAAGAGATTAATGTACCAATGTTTTAGCTCAAAATATCAATTTTCTATTACCTAAATTTAATATGACCATACACTATTGGCTTTTGAGATTTATTTCAATTTTAATCATGGAAATTAAACATATTGGATTTAAAAATTATTAGGAAATAAAGTCTTATTAGAATTACCAATTATATCGTTGTGGTATATAAAAGTATCTTAAACCTAAAAGGGAGATTAATTAAATTTTTTCTTTAAACTTTAGGTAATGTAAAAAAAAGGCATTATATTGTTATTTTAATGTGGCTAGTATAATGGTTATTATAAGAATAATGTTACACGTTCAACTATAATTAATTTTATGGTCCTAGTTTTCTTTAATATTATATCTCAAGATTTTAAGGGAATTGGATTTAAATGAATATAGGAACTCGAAGAATGGAGTTGAAATTGGACCATTAATAAACTACTTAAGAATATAATTCAGATGATATTGGTAGATGATTTAGTAGAGATTTAATTAAGGAAATCTCAACTATGATTTTTTATCAATAATCAATTTACGATAAATAAGGTTTGGATGGACCAACATAACTTAAATTAAATTACCTAGCCTTTGAGATTGGATTTTGAATACATCGTGAATATATAGTCATGAAATATAGTAGTAAGACATTATTTAAGATTTAAATAATAGAATTGGTAAAATGTTGATTTAATCCTTTATAGCAATTATTGTGAATGGTTCTCGCATCTCTAAACTCTATTAAGGTATGAATATAACTTATTATGTCAAATTTATTAGTGTTAGTTTAGATGTCATATCAAAATGATTATCCTATAGAGGAGACCTTAGTAAATTGAAAATAGTTAACCCCCTTTATGATTCATGTGCCTACTCAGGGCACGATTAGGACATGAACCTAACTAGAGTACTTAAACAACTTGATCCCTGGTTATTTAAACTAGAGGGTTGAGGGATTTTGACATGCAGTCATGATTCCCCCTCGACCCTTAATCTAGTTCTTGCTTCTAGAGTATACTTTCACTCTAGCGTGGTACACTTTAAACCTAGCTTAGAAAAATTGAATCAAACTATCAATTGCAATTAACACTCCAATATAATCCCTTTAAAAAAACAAATTGCATTTTGGATGTAAATATTTGGGTATGACACATATGGACATAGTGATGCTATCAGGTTTATTTCTTGTGTTATGTAATACCCTTCCTAGTGTTCCCTTTTTTAGTATATGTGTGTTTAAGACTTCTTAAAACACTGACTTGTTTTGATAGACTATTTATCATGTTGATGGCATTGTGATGTTATTAGATGAGTTTTTTGGATACATTGACATTTACATGATCATTACTTATGTTTCCTTTTCTGATCTTTATTATGATTATAAGATGACTATATGATGATTATTGTTTCATGATTATACTTATGGACTAAGTCATGATTTTTATAATGATAGTTTAGATGTGACTATGCTTCATGTATATGATATGTTGGTCTTCTCTATGGTGTGTTTTTATGATGAGGAACAAAGTCATGTTCCTCACTTGTGAGGCCCACATGATGGTTTGATCCCCTTCATTTTCTGTACTATTTTTCATGAGATGTATATATGTATATCCAATTCCCACTTTAACTTATCCCTTGTCATCATTTTGATTGATGAACATTTATGATCTTGACTCACCGTTCATACTATCAGAATGATAGATCATGACCCACCTGTTACCTAATTGTGCATGGTTTGATGTGAGCATGTGATCATTTTTATTTTATGGTTTTCATGTTGCTTTGTGTTGTAAAAGTTATTTTTGGTGGTCTCTTGTTTTAGGAATATATGTACATTGTTTATTATGTCTTAATTGATCATTTTGGGCATTTCAGTATTTTGATTATTATTTCTCCCTTTTTACTTATTTCCAAAATTGGTATATATACTTATTATTTATCATCTCTCTTATATAGTCTTATATGACTATTATTGATAAAATATTAAAGGATATATATTTATATATATTCTTGGTATGAATTAAATATGATTGTATATTATGATTAATAAGTGAATGAATTTATGTGTGTCTGCATAAAAGGTACTTATTATAATATTATTATTTGAGGGGAGAATATTGTTGTACTTATGTTAGTATTAGAGTTATTATATAATTCATATTTAGTTGAGAGTTAGTTAGGAATTGGTTTTCCTTCCCTCGCACCTCTTGGGAACTATATTTGTATTGATTCTCTTTCATTTTAGAGGGGGGATCATTGCAGATTTTGGGGGAGAAATTTTGAGATTTGAGAGGAATATTGTTGAGTGTTTTTATTGAAGATTCATTGATTTCTTTCATTTCGGGAGAGATAATTCGATTGAGGGTTTTCATTGGTTGTATGAGAGAATTTGATTGAGGGTTTTCTAGAAGAGGAAGTGAAAAATATGATCAAATAAAAAGGGTTAGAAATAACCAGGGACATCAGCTTCAACTAGCCTAGTACAACATGAGGAAGAATACCCAAGTAGGAAAATTAAACCACCTCCCTTTTATCTCACATCAATCATAGGAGATGAATTAGTTCACAATTATATGATAGATTTAAGAGGTAGTATCTTAGTGATGCCCAAGAAGATCACTGACCTTCTAGAAATTCAATATGAACTCGTGACTAAGGGAATTTTCAAATTAGATGGCACTTATGTCCAGATAGTAGGAGTAGTAAAATATTTAAAATTGGCCTTGCATGCACGTGTCAGATTGTACTATCCTGCAAGACATATCAATAATAAACCTCCTTTCACACTTCTTCATCTACCTATCTAGGGATTTCACTGCTAAAATAGGTGAGTATCTATCCTCTTATTATCCTACATATTTTTTAGAACTAGATATAGCACAAAGTTTTTCATTAAAGTAGAACTCATGGACAACAATCATATAGAACCTTACACGCCTAGTCTTATAAATATGAATTACACCTTGCATGAGGAAGAAGAAGAATGCATAATTTGTGAACCTCCTACTCATTTGAAGGATGTTCATGATTATCTATTAGATAAATGGGACAATTTTTTTCAACTTGATTCACTACAAGAAGTTGAAGACACTAACCTTGGCACCTACTACGTTCATGAGGAGAGTTATCTTATCCCTAATCTCATTAAAAATAAAGAGGATGCAGAGAGATTATGTAACATGTTTATTTATGGTCCAATAAACAAGAATGATGCATGTGCTAGTATAATATTAGTTTCTCCAAATGAAGAGAAATATTAATTTTCTTTTAGGCTCCAATTTAGCTACACTAAGAATGTAGCTGAATATGAAGCCGTAATCCAAGGTCTCCAACTAGTGTATCATCTTTTGGAGAAAGTGAGTTGGTTTTTAATCATATTAGAGCTCAAATCATGAAAAATAACATCCTTAAATCATGCATGTACCAATTTTGAGACTTGGTTGAAGGACAGAGGGCTTCAATATTGAAAGTGTTCCTAGAAATCTAAACAAAAATGTTGATAGAATTATAGCAATTTGTGCTCAATATGACATCCATCACACGTAGAAAAAAAAAGGAAAAACATATCAAGATTTTTGTGAGGCTTGCTGTCCAAGACAATCAAGAAAATTGGCAAGTACTTTATTTAGATAAAAAAATTGTCAAATTCTTGCAAAATGAAAAAAAAAATCAGCTAAAAATTAGTCTATGTTGCAAAACAAATATGGAGATAAAATCATGTAGCTTAATTCTAACAAGCTTCCAAATTATCTAGTCACCTTAGAGGGAATCTTCAATTTAGATGATGAATTAAGAATTAAAGGATTAAACTTAGCTGCAAAGAAGGGCGATTACAAGTCAATCACCATTGTTGATGGAAAAACACTCAACCTATGAAAGGTATGTTTCAAAACTGAACAAGAAATATTAATCAATATTTGTCAAGAATATAATGATTTAATTTCTTGGAATGTGAATATCTAAAGGGGTTTGACACTAGTTTAACTCAACATATCATAGAGTTAGATCCTAATGCAAAGCATGTTAGAAAAAAATAGAGACTGTTCAATCTCAAGATAGAACCCTTAATGAGAAAAGAGTTATCTAAGCTCATAAAGGATAATATTATTTTTCCTATTAAACATTCCTCATGGGTAGACAACCTTGTTCCAGTTAGAAAGAAGAATGGATAAATCAGATTATGCATAGACTTTAGGGATCTCAATAGAACCTCTCTTAAATACCATCATCCCCGTCCCTCTGTGCAACAAATCTTGTCCAAGGTTAGTGGCTAAACAAATATTTCCTTCTTGGATGGTTGTTCATGTTACAATCATATTTTAGTCTAGGAATCATAGCAATATAAGACTACATATACTACCAAATGGGGCACTTATTCCTATTTTAAAATGTCATTTGGACTAACCAATGTAGGTGAAACATTCCAAAAGGCTATGGAAATGGAATTTGAAGGTGTATTTGCAAAATTTGTGCTCATGTATCTTGATAATATAATTATTTATTTAAAGAATGAAATAGAAAATTTTGATCATCTTCAATAAGTGTTTTTCAAATGTAGATAATATGACATGTCCTTGAATCCAAACAAGTGGGTGTCTTCTATAGATCAAGGAAAGCTATTGGGACACATTGTATCAAAGGATGACTTCACCATAGATCCAGAAAGAGTGGAGACAATTATTTCTCTTTCAATTTCCAATCACAAGAAAGGATTACAATTTTTCCTTGGTAGGATAAAATTTTTGAGAATGTTCATTCCCAACCTTGCAAATATGGTAAAACCTCTCACATCGATGTTGAAGGAAAAATCAATATTCAGTTAGACCAAGAAGGGGAAGGCTAGCTTTGAAGAGATCAAGAAAGAAATTTCTCAAGCCCCTACTCTTGTCAATCCAAATTTTGAAAGATATTTTATTCTTTGCACTTTTGAAGGAGAATCAAGCATTTTAGCTATTTTGATACTGCTAAATAAAGAAAATTTAGAACAACCCATTAATTTCTTTAGTGAAGGATTGAAGAAATATGAGGTCAAGTATAGTTATGTAGAGAAGAAAGTAATTTCTATTATCAAGGCTCTAAAGAAATTTAGACACATCTTGTCTAACAATAAGACCCAACTATTAGTACCACATGAAAGTGTAAAATATTTTCTTCTAAATAAGGATATTAGCAAGAATAGATCTAGATGGATCACCGGGGTCATGGAATATGAAATTGACATCAAGATTAAAAAAAAAAATTGTAAGAGGCAAGGGCCCATGTAAGAAGATTGTCTCATCTTTTGAGACACCTTCAAAGATTGCCCTTGTACTAGAAAATGAGCATTTAATAGATTAAAAAAATAGATTAGTTGGTTGCATGACATGACCACCTTCTTGAAAGAATGTAGATATCTACAAGACCTTAATAGGAATAAAAGGATAAATTTCAAATTACAGGCCATTTAGGAGACCATTTCTCCATCAGGACCACAACATTGAAAATAATGAGGGTTGGTTATTATTCGTAACCCTATTCAAGGATTGACAAAAATAGGTGAGGAAATGCAAGAAGTGTGCCTTATTTTTAGTAAACTAAAGATTGGTTTCCCTTTCTCTTCACCCTATTCAAACATAATATCTTTTTGCACAATGTGGTTTGGATTTTATTTTTCCAATAAACCTACCTTCTAGTGTTGGACATGAATGGAATTTGGTAGCCAAAGACTACTTCACTAGGTGGAAAGAGGTAGTAACCTTGAAGGATGCCATAGAGGATTCATTGGTGGAGTTCCTTGACGGAATTGCAACCAGATTTGGAACCCCTTCTACCATCATATTTGACAATTCCAAATTATTTTTTGGAACTCAAATCAGCTCTTGGGAAGATGACCATGGGATTTTTATAAAAACATCATCAAATTATTTCCCCTAGGGTAGTATATTAGTTGATTCCTCCAGTAAACCTCATCAATATAATCAAAATAATGATTGAAGATAATCAAAGGTCTTCAAATGTCAAATTGAGGAAAGGCTTATGGGATGATAGAATTATGCCCAAGAGGGAATTGACATCTCACCTTTCATGCTATTATATGGAAGAGAAGAAATAATTCCACTATCTCTTGAGTTTCCCTCTCTTTAATTAACACATAAGATAGAACTAATAGAAAATGATGTCATGGTAGTCAAGCTATCCCACCTAATAAATCTAGAAGAAATTATAAATTAGGCTATGCATACACTTGAGACTCATCAACAACAGGTCAAGAAGAGTTTTGACAAAAAGGCTAATCGTAGATTTTTAAAGAGGGAGATCTTGTTCTCAAGTGGGATGCATATAGAGCCAAACTAGGTAGGAACTCCAAATTTGATTCTATCTAGATTAGTCCATATATCATCACCAACTATAAGGAGGTCAATGCATTTATATTATTAAAGCCTAATGGTGAGGCCCTTCTAATTCCATGAATGAAATTAAACTCTACTTCTAAATGAGAGTTTGAAGGTATTTTACATATTAGGTTAGCTATTTTTTTATTTCAAAGAAGTGTACGAGAACGTGTTGTCTTCTTCCTAGAGATGGCATAATTTTGATATTTTTATAAGATGCAGAAGTTCAACGATTGAATGAATTGCAAAGAGGATATTGAGAAGGTTTCATTTGGAAAAACCTCTTTTTTTATAGTCCCTCCCAAAATCATTTCCTATCTAAGATACCCCAAATGGGATAAGCCAGCTTCACTCTTGTTAAAATCCCAAGGCTTTAAACCCAATCCATGTGCTCAAACAGTTATTCTTGGTGGCTTCCCCTTTTATTGCATGAAGATAAAGCATCAAAGATACCCTAATGTGGTCTCCTTGATCCCTGATATGGGTTGTTGTTTTTTTCATATAAAAAATTCAAAAGGTCAATAAGGTTGAAGATATATCAGTATTGGGGTGATCATATTTTGGTCTTTCCAAATTTTCAATAGAACACAGTTGATTGGGAATTGAATAGAAATTTTTTGGGTTTTTTTGACCTCTAATAAAGGATATCACACATTTTGTAAAAAGGAATTTGGGTGTCAAAGAGAAATATTTTGGCTCTCTTTGAGCCCCGATCAACATAGTGCAAGGCGATTAGTGGGTCCTCATTGGGTATCGACAAGAAAACTTTTTTGTCTTCTTGATCTCTGATCACTACAATAGAATAGACAATTAGAACCTACAATAGTGTCATATTTTAGTGTAATTTTGAATATAGAATGAGCCCTTGTGTCATCAAAAAAACTTACGCCCAAGTTCTCCCAATACATGGCATCACGTTTTATGCAGATGTTAATGCCATATTTGGTGTGCTATTTTATGTCGGATGTTGCACCACAATCATGATTGTGCCACTGTTTATGCAATATTTTTTCTTCTGGTGTTGCTTCTAGTTCTACTTATTTTTATGCTTCCAATTTAGCTTCTATTATAACATTCTTTGTGGTGTTCAATTCAGCTTCTAGTTTTTCTTCTATTTATTTCCAGTTTTCTTCTTGTGTTGCTTCCATCTTTGCTTCCATTAGAATGTTGTTTGTTGCTTTTGGTTTTACTTTGGGGTTCGCTTTCGTCCTTTCTTCTAGTTTTTATTCCATTATAACACCCTTTGTTGCTTATGGTTTTGCACCCTTTTTGCTTCCTTGTTTTCTTTTGGTTTCACTTTAATTTTTTCTTCTTATTTTCTTCTAGTTTTTCTTTCTTTATAACACCATATGTTGCTTCTTGTTTTTCTTCCATTGTTGCTTCCAATTTTTCTTCTTGTATTGATTCTAATTTTACTTTTGGTTTTTCTCCCGTATTTGCTTCCAATTTTTCTTCCAATTTTGCTCCCTTATTTGCTTCCTATTTGCTCCCTTACTTGCTTCTAATTTTCTCCCTTTTTTGCGCTCCCAGTTTTCCTTCCAGAATATTTTTTCTTATGTCTTTGCTTATGGTTTGGCTTCCAATTTTGCTTCCATTTTGACATCTTTTGTTTCTTTTAATATGGCTTATATTATTGCATATTTTGTTTCTTCTAAAATTGCTTCCATTATTACTCATTTTTTTCTACATGAATTGCTTCTATTTTTGCTTCCTAGTTAATGCCAAGTTTTGCTTTGAATATTGCTTCTGGTTTAGCTTCTATTGTTGCTTCCTTTTTTACTTCTAAAAATGCTTCTAATTTTACTTCCATTTCTTATTATTTTAATATGTTTTATTTAAATCACGAAACCCATATCGACACTAAGAAAGTGCACATCCATCATGAGCAACAAATTAAAATCATCATACGTAATAAATATTCATCAAAAAACCATAGACCACTTTCAATATATACAAATTGACAAGTCAATACTGATAAGATCATCATATATAACTAAAACAAGTGAAATCCCAATATACTAGTAGATCAAAAACTTGTCAAAATGATACATGTACAAAAGATATAAGTAAAAATGATAATTTATGTAACTAAAAATGATACAAGTCAAGATGTTACATGTACAAATGATATAAGTAAAAATGATAAATTATGTAACTGAAATGATACAAGTCAAGATGATGCATGTCCAAATGATGTAAGTGAAAATGATACATGTCAAAATATATCAACTCAATATATAATATGGTACTACAGACCGTGAAAATGATACATATGATAGTAACCATGAAAAGAGGAACCATAATGATATATAAAAAATCATCCATAATGTAGTCTATATGATCATGAATGTCATTGGCTACTAACAATAACTGCCTCATCTTCATCATCACCACTGTGGTCATAATCAACATGATCATCTTCATTATCATCATCATCATCATCCTTGGTGTCTTCTGTATCTGAATCATCATCATCCTCTACCCTATGATCTGGATCAGAGCCAATATATTCTAGATCTATATCTTGAGGATCATCTTCATCTTCTAGAAGACCTAAGTTCTACCAAAAAAAAAATTAATGAAAAGTTATTATTTATTAAATGCAATATTTTTTTTTATATATCTAAAATTACAACATATAAAATGAAACCATAATAATATTACATGGATCAACAACTAAATTGGAGTGAAACATAAAACAAAAATGTAGTTCTTAGTAAACAAACAAGAAGTTACTTTTCTCTACCTTGGTTGCAGGAACGGTCACAAAACAAAGTTCTAATGGCTATAGGAACAGTTAGAGAAAAAGTTCCAATGGTTGTAGGAATAGTCATAGAACAAGATTCTAATGGTTGCAATAATAGTCAAATAATATAGTTCTAATAATTGCAGGAACAGTCAGTTGCTAAAACTAATTGCTAAACAAAAAAATTAAATACTTAACCAAATGAGCAGAATTCTCATTTTTGTTGTTATCTCTCGTCATGTATTAATGTCAACTTAGTTTTCCTGTGGCTATGGTCCTTTATTTATTTCTTAATTTATGGAGTTTCATGGTCTTAATTTTATGAGCTAGCTTCTCTTTAAGTCATTTTTCTTCAGAGAAATTTTAAGTTTTTAAAATGTTCCCACCTTCTGTCCATTGGTCGACTTGTCATATTTTGGTTTTTGGTTAGGGTCTTGTGGATTTAATGTAAAAATATTCATGGTTATTCCCAATGCCTTATGTTTTCCCCTTCCATAATAATATTTTTCATGTACTTTAAGTTATGTTTAAGGCACTTGTTGCAGCCCTGCAAGTGTTATGTTATTCTGGAAAAAAAATGTCGCGAGCTTATGACTGACTGATGGCAATTTGGTGTTTTCCTTTTCGTGCCCTCGCTACTATTATTAAGGTTAATGAATCATAGTTTTGAGTATGCATGGCCTCCTAGGGAGTAATAAAGTATGTCAAAATTTTATTACATAGTGAATACTTCTCTAGCTTGTGGGGGAGCGAGAGCAAGGCGCATGTCAAAATTTGAAGGTGTTAAAAAATGTAAACAAGTGTTGTCTGTTGCATGCTTATGGTGGTTTTTGAAGGTAGTCAATTGAACCCACGAACCTGCAAGTTGATGTTTATGATGACCATGATGGTTTTTCACATCCTTATGATGGTTAGTGGAGAAAACATTTTCTATCCACGAGCCTATGAGGAAGAATGAAATGGTATGGTGATGCCTTGTTGTGGCCTTGCAACTTATTTTGTGGGACCCAATTTTGGCCCACAGTAAAACATTTATGTGTGGCATCCTAGTGATTGATGGATGCATTTTAAGGGTTAACACTTGTTAAAGACCTTTGACTTCGTGGTTTCGCAAGTTTAAAATACAATTAAGGTGGATGGGTCATAAGGATGTAATAAAGAAAAGGTAACTCATGATGAGTTAGTCGTAGCTTCATGACAATTTTTGAAGACATTTCCTTGGCTCGTGGTTGTGCAAGGTGGTGACACATGTCCAGGGAAATGTTGAAGGGGGTGTTTACAATTCAGATCGCATTGAGTGTTATGTTGTTGAATATAGGTCGAGATAGAGACTGGTTTCTATGTGTGCTACCATGTTAGCCAGGATTTCCATGCTATACAATTCAAGACTTTTTAACTACAATTTGGTAATTGCAGAGTGATGAAAGATGGGTTTCATATCATATATGACATATTAAGGATGTTGCATTTACTCCTAAAATATTGTGCGGATCATAGAATCATTATGCCTTGTCATCGTTCCTTTTACAAGATGTTGTGATTACTAATGTAGACACCCTAAAATGGAAATACTTGCGAATTGGCATTAAAAACATGAATTTCATCTATTAATTAATAGTTTTTTAATTGTTAATTAACTATCTATTTTCTTCTAAATTCATTTCATCTATTAATTAATGGTTTTTTAATTATTAATTAATCATCTATTTTCTTCTAAATTTATTCCCCCAAATCATCTAATCAAATTCCCAAAATTAATTAAATAATTAATTTTAATTAATTAATTAACCTTAATTAATTAATTTCCATTAATTAATTAATTAAATTCAATTTCCTAAAGTTTAAATTAAAATATTTAAACTTACTAATTCAATTCTTCCAATTAAATTAATTTCATTCAAATAAAGCATTTCTAAATAAAAAAGAATTCAATTATCTCACATGTTGAAAACTTTAATTTCAAAAATGAATTAAATATTTATTTATCTTCAAAGAGATAACTTTAATTAGTTCACATGGGTTTCTCCACCCACCTCTACAATTCTAAAAGGTAACTCAAAATTATCTCTTTAGTTAACCAAACTCTATCTCCTCTCTCTCAGTTGAAGAGGTGGAGTTTACTGATGACTTCTCCAGTTCCCTTTGATCTCAATCGTTCATCTTCCTATCTCTAGGATTGATCTCAACTGTTCATCTCATTCTCAATTCCTATATAACAAACCCTTCATAACCATTTGAAGGATCCATGATTTTAAGCTCACATGCGCCATTACTTTGTCATATTGGTTCTAGCATTCAAGCCATCTTGTGATCACACATTTCAATAGCATATTCTCAACGCTCCCAAGTCATAGACACTGCCCACACCAATACTGAGCATCAAAAACAACATTTTGGAAGGAGTAGGGAGATACAATAGAAGCTTCAAGAAATTGGGTTTGTATTCATTTTTTTTCCTCTTATTTGCTTGTACATTTTATTGATTCGTAGTTTCATTTTTAGTAGTATATTTGATTTTTTTATCCCCCATTGCAAATCGGTGCTACTAACCCTCATTGTTAAGAGTTACAAAATTTGATCCATTGCGTACATTTTCAGAAATACCAGTCCTGCTCTTTTTATTGAGAATCCCTGTGGGTCATCCTTTTTCCAAAATTTCATTGAAGAGGAGCTCAAAGACATAGAGAAAGACACCTATTCCACGCAAGTGGTTGACATTGTTGTAGAGAGGAACCCTGAACATTTCCTAGCCATGTTGATAAAGAAGGGAGTCAAACTCCCTGCTGAATTCAATGTGTTAACCATATGGCCCGAAAACCCTCTTGCAAGTCAAAATACTACTCGACCCTCTCAAATAGAACCTATTTTATCTCAAATCTTCCCATCCTTAACAACAATGACACCAGCACAGACTGTGTCCAATCAAACCAGCTCCGCAAACCAAGCAAGCACATCTTCCATGCAAATCATGATAGACTCCCAACTAAGTGCACTCATGGTCACTAGTGTGCCTCAACCCTTAGCCTCATGGCTTGTCCAATCAATCTCTTATTGTATGCCTTCAATCCCATGAACAAGCAACAACCCTTTTGCAATAATTCCACTACTGCAGTCAGTCCCTACTAGCCTTAGGGTCAATACATCATTCCCACAGGGATCCATCTCTCGGGTCCTACTTTCAGTCAATGCCCACCCAAGGTTAGGCCTTTTCTCATTCAGGGACCACAAAAACCCTAGCAAAAACAACCTCAAGCCCAGTAGTAGAAACCCCAGCTTCAGCAACAATACCCAATCCAACAACACCAATCTCAACCCCAATTACATACACAACAAAATCAATATTGGGCCAATCAGATGCCACCATATCATAATCATGTGTTGGGAAATCAATATCAAGTCCCAAGGATGAGGTCCTATGTTCCTACTCAAGAAATGTAGAGGCGCAACCTCATACCTACTACAACATAGAGGAACAATGTCACCAATCATCCTCAGTCCCAAATAGACATGTTGATCCAACAAGTGCAGAACCATCAAACCCAAATGATGAATATGAAAAATCAAGGGCAAACTAAATCCTACACTGTAGAGGATTTATACCCATACCCCTATGATCACTCCCTTCACATGTCTCCATTCCCAACTCACTTCTCGGTACCAAAATTTGACAAATATAGGGGCAATACCAACCCTATTGAGCATATCCAAGAATTCTTTGTTAGTTTCATCAAGGTCACACACGACAAGACATACTTAATGTGACTATTCCCACAAAGCTTAGCCAGACCAGCAATGGAATGGTTCTCACACTTGCCTCATGGCATTCTGTCTTGGGGTGAATTGGCCGAAAATTTCATCACTCACTTCCATCATAACATCAAGCACAAGGTCAGCATCAAGGGCCTTTGTGACATCAAACAAAAATATGGAGAGTCCTTTGTAAAATTCCTACAAATATGGAGGAATACTACAAACAAAATCATGTACGACTTACCTGAGAAAGACCTAATAGTCATGTTCGTTGACAATCTGATTCTAGATATGTCATTTACAACAAAATTGCAGCTAGCTCTAAACTTTAAACAACTCATCAAACAAGGAGTTCATTGTGAGAAAAACTTGGTCAAACGAGGTGTCCTTATAGATCCTACCCAAATGAATAAAAAGACTACAACGGATAAAGCTAAATGGTGGAATAAAAAAAAAATGTCACCAATGATGGTGTCATTGATGTGAAAATAGTCAACTATGCCCAATCCAAAGTGTCACTGCAAGGTGCACCTATGGCTAACCAACAACCCATGGTGCCCACTCCACAAGAACATACTCAAAATCAACCACCCTCTTTCCAAGCAGCTGCTATGTCAAATAGTCAACCATAGGCACAACGCCAATCACAGTTTCCATTTCCAAAATTTGATTACACACCATTAGGAGAGTCGATAAAATCGGCCTTAATAAATCTGATACAATCAAACAATATAACTCTTCCTGAAATCAAAGAATATGAACATGGTGAAATCAAACCAAAGTGGTACAATGATAATGATTTCTATGAATTTCATCGAGTGAAGGGACACAAAACACCCAACTGTTATCGATTGAAAAATGTCATCCAATATTTGATTGACATAGGGTTCATCGATGTAACCAACACCCAAAAAAAAGGCACCACTGATCATATGATATTCAATGACACATTCCATGATCACAATAAAGAGAAAACCTCCAATTTTGGTGGATAGTCAAAATAGGTCAACTACACTTATGCCAACAGTGATAACACCATCAATTTCCTAAATCCTTCAGATAGCCATGTGGCTACCATTACTATCAGAGACCAAGGTGCTAAATGTGTTGTAACCACGTGTCGTACAAAATTTGTCTTGAAAGGAATGCCTTCCTCATCTACTACACCAGTCAACTCTCATGCAACCTCAAATCCATAGACAAGCCTCGTAGATCAGATAAAGTGCACACCTGGCCAAATATCCATGTTTGAACTTTTGTGCATATCCCCATAGCATAAGAAAGTACTAGACCAAGCACTTCAAAAAGTAGTTGTCCCATGGGAAATAACCCCTGAGAGCTTCCAAACAATGGTAAACCATATAGAATCCAACCAGCATGCAACATTCACAGACCATGATGTGCCACCACAAAAACCCTTGCATAATGATCCCTTGCAATTGCTTGTCCAGGTTCATAAAATTTTAATCTACAGAGTCCTTGTTGATAGTGGGGCTAGATTAAACATTTTAAATCTAAAGGTAATCAAGAAATTACGCTACTCTAAATCTAGTATTGATGTCACAAGAAGGATCAACATCAGATCCTATGATGAAGAAGAGAGATCTTTGAAAGGTATTATCATTCTACCAGTCTGCATTGGCCTAGTTGTCAAGAATACTCCCTTCCAGATCCTAGACCTAGAATTAGGATACAAAATGTTACTAGGAAGACCATGGATACATGAGATGTAAGCTGTACCTTCCACATATCACCAGTGCATCAAGTTCCCACACCAAGGGTCAAAAATCATTATAGAGGGAGATCTAAATCCATTCCAATACTGTAATGCCATCCAAACTAGTACTGACAACCAGGTTCCATCAAACCAAGAGGTAAGTATCCCTTCCGCATCGAATTCAATTCCCAAAGATGTCATGAGAAGAGCGGGAAAAATATCTATTACTAACATGGGATGTGGTGAATATAGCTACAAGGAAGCTTTCACTATCACAAACATGCCTTAGATCCCAATGACATATGGCATGCCACAACCAGCTATTACAATAGAAATCCTGAAACTTGTTTTGTTCAGGTGTCCACCCACAAACTTTGTCAGATGGGGAGACATAGCATAAGAGAACCCATTTGATCCAGATATCAAAACATGTTTGTATCAAGACCCACAAGAGACACTTCAACAACCCCTACCCATATCAACCTATGGATCTGGCTATAAAATCCTGCAAAGGTTTGGGTATGATGGTACAACTAGTCTGGGGGAAAGACAACAAGGTTTAATGGAACTATCTCTCCTACCAACCCAAAGAAACAAGAGAGGGTTAGGCTATGGGAAACAAAGAACTATTCCTATCTCCCAAGACATACTTGTTGATCAAGAACAAATAGCAGAGTTACACCAGGGGAAAAACCTGGAACACATCTTGATCAACATCATACTTCAATAGTTGTTTCTAGCCGAAGTGGAAACCTCTCAAACCCGATTAACCATCATCCAAGCAATCCACGATAACAAGGGAAGTGAAACATTTGATGAGTGTTCTAGTGAAACTGACTCCCATGAGTATGAGTGGAGATCCATTCATGACTCTAAGCCATAAATCCCAGACTATTCTCCTCAATCAGCCACCACCATACACCTTGACAATCTGTTTGACCAATTAACCATAAATGACCAACCTTGTATCGATAAACATATCGATATAAATTCATTAGGTGGTGCATCCACATCATAGTCCATGTTTGTCAAAACCATCTTCATTGTCCCATTCAACCAAACTGAGTCAAACCACCATGAGGACCTATGTCTTGTACACCTAGAACTAATAGAGTGGGATCAACAAGGATAACCTGATATAGATATCTTTGAGAATGATGAGGCTATCGCAGACTTCATGGGACTTATAGAGGGAATACCATCATGAGATCATAAATCAAGTTTCTCCATTGACCTCAACAGATCAACATATTTTGGGGAGGAAGATCCTCTTTCCAGTCATAAAAAAAAATTGAAAAAGAAAAAAGAATCCTCGGTAAGTGAAAATTGAAAGGTGCTTACTAGAACAAAAAATGATAAAAACACAAAACAAGACGTATCTTCTAGTGAAAACATCACTGAGGTGCTAGAAGATGGAAAGCACAAACTCCTCCCCTTGAAAGAGGAAAAGTTACTTAGCAAAAGAAATGGAAGAAGTAAACTTGGGTGATGACAAGAACCCAAAGAACATCTACTTAGAAAAATCACTCACTCCAGAGGAGAGAGAATAATTCATCAGCTTCTTCAAGAAAAGGAAGGTCAATTTTGCATGGTCCTATTTAGACATGCCAGGATTAGACCCAGAGCTTGTATCATCATTTTCCATTGTTACACAACACCAAACCTGTCAAACAAAAGATGAGAAAGATACATCCCCATGTTGCATTACTAGTCAATGCAGAATTGAAAAAGTTCCTAGATGCTAAGTTCATAAGACCGATCCCCCATGCAAACTAGATATCTAATCTGGTACCACTTACCAAGAACAGTGGTCAGATCCGCATTTGCACAGACTTTAGAGATCTCAACAAAGCTTTTCCCAAGGATTAATTTCCTTTTCCTAACATTGATATGATAGTAGATCTAATAGTAGGACATTAGATGCTATCACTCATGGATGGATTTTCAGGATATAATCAGATAAGGATTGCACCAGAGGACCAACACAAAACAACTTTTACTTGTGCATGAGGCACCTACTATTGGAACGTCATGCCATTTGGTCTAAAAATGTTGGAGAAACATATCAAAGGGCCGTGACAACCATCTTCAATGACCTCATTCACAAGACAATGGAGGACTATGTCGACGACATACTTGCCAAGTTAATGCTTATAAAATATCATCTACAAGTATTGGGACCCATTTTTGATAGAATGTAGTAATACAAGGTCCATTTAAATACAAAGAAGTGTACATTAGGGGTCACCGTAGGGAAGATATCAGGATTCATCATGTCACAATGAGGCATAGAGGTAGACCCAGACAAAGTCAAAGAAATACTGGACATGTCACCACCGACCAACCTAAGGCAACTAAGGGGGTTACAAGGCAGGCTCCAATATATCATGTGCTTCATAGCCCAACTAGCAGACAAGTACCACCCATTCTAGTATCTACTACACAAAGACGTAACATTCATATGGACAGAACAATGCAAGCAAGCATTCCAGATATTGAAAGACTATCTACTCAAGTCTCCCATATTAGTACCACCAGTCCAAGGCAGGACGTTACTTCTATACATCTCAGGAGTTGAATCAGCATTAGGAGTACTCCTAGCACAACATGATGACACAGGAAAGGAGAGAGCTATCTACTATCTCAATAGAATATTGGTAGGCTATGAGCTCAACTATACGCCAATTAAAAAATCATGCCTAGCAGTAGTCTTTTCTTCCCAGAAACTAAGGCACTACATGCTGAGCCATAAAACCAAGTTGATAGTGCACATTGATCCCCTCAAATATTTACTAAGCAAAGTAGCACTTACCAGATGACTAGAAAAGTGGGTGATGATCTTAAGCGAGTTCGACATAGAATACATAGACAAAAAATCCATCAAAGAGAAAGTGATTGCAGATCAACTAGCAGAGGCACCTATTCATGATCATCAACCTATCATATCTAACTTTCCAGATGAGTCTATTCTTATACTCCAACTGGAAATAGAGGTATGGAAACTATACTTTGATGGGTCATGCACAAACCATGGTGCAAGAGCATGGATAGTACTCCTCACTCCAAAAAATGATACGATTCCCAAATCTTTCAGACTCAACTTCCCATGCACAAATAACATAGCCAAGTACAAAGCTCTAGTAATTAGAGTAAAGACGGTGATACAATGGAGAATAAAGAATCCTAAGGTCTATGGATATTCACAGTTGGTCATTAGCCAAGTTAAAAATGACTATATGAAAAAATATGAGAAGCTAATACCATACAAAGAATAGATGGACAAGTTGCGTACTAAGTTCCAATACATTTTTCAAACAGGTACCAAGAGCTCAAAACAAAGCTAAAAATGCCATGGATACCATAGCATCCTTGATCGATATGCAAGGCAACAAAACCATATTCCAATTTCTGGTGGAGCAACTCATGTTGCCATCACATCAAGCACCAATCACAGAGTCAACGTGTGTCCTTGTTGGTCCTAAAACCCCATGGTACCATGACGTGTATAATTACCTCCAAAGTAGTGTCTTACCTCCCAACTTGTCTAGGAACCATAAAAATTCCCTCATCTTCCAAGCCTCTAGGTACACCATTCTCGCAACTACTCTATATAGATGAAGTCTAGATGAAACACTATTACGATGTCTCACTTCCACGAAATCACAGAGAGCTATGTACGAGGTACATGAAGGAGTTTGTAGAACCCGTGGAGGTGGCAACAACTTAACTAAGAAGATCATCTGCATGGGATACTACTGTCCCACATTAGAGACAGATGCAAACAAGTATGTACAAAGGTGTAGGCAATGTCAGATTCATGGAGACCTCATCCATGCACCAACTCAGGAACTAAATCCTATCACTTCACCATTACCATTTTCTATGTGGGGATTCGACCTAGTGGGAAAGATTAAACCCTCTTCATCTAATGGCCATAAATACATCATATCAGTAATAGAATACTTCACTAAATGGGTGGAAGCAATTCCCCTCACCTACATAACTGGAAATTAGATCTCAATGTTCATACTAAACAACATCATCTGTCGGTATGGCATTCCTCAAACCATCTTGACGGATCACGGTACACCTTTCCAAAAAAAGTTGTTGAAGATCTATGTGAAAAACTCCAAATCAAGCAAGGTTTCTCTTCATTCTATTATCCTCAAGGGAATGGTCAAGCTAAAGCAACCAACAAAACCATATTGAAAATATTGAAGAAAATAGTTAATGAATCACGGCGAGACTGGCATCTACAACTTAGTCCTGCATTATGGGCATACAGAACTAGCATGAGAATGCCTATAGGAGCCACTCTTTCTCACTAGTGTATGGATCAAAGGTAGTCTTACCCCTCAAAGTAGAAATCTTATCCCTAAGAATATCATTGAAGAACCTGATTTCAGATGAAGACTACAGAGTAGCAAGGATCAGTGAACTAGAACTATTAGATGAAAGAAGAAAAAATGCATTCAACCACTTACAAGGCTATCAGAATCACCTTAGAAGGAATTATCACAAGAAAGTGAGGCCACAAACCTTTGAGGTAGGAGACCTCATCCTAATAGAAAACCAAAAGAACCAAGCAGAGAGAGTGAAACTAGGAAAGTTCAAGCCTAACTAGTTAGGACCATATGTCATTGTCAACTCTACCCAGAGTGGGGTATACCAAATAACAACACTAGAAGGAGATCATCTCCCTAGATACATAAACAACGTGCACCTTAGGAGGTTCTATTCTTGAGGTCTCAATGGTTAAGGCAACTATCTACATATCCAGAAAATACCAAAAAAAATACAAAATACAAAAGTACAAAAGTTTACCTTGGTGAAAAACTGGATAACAGACGCCTTAGCGACAACAAAAAAAATCAAAAAGAAAGAAAAAATTAAAGAGAAACAGAATCGCTCTCTCAGTGAAAACCTGGAAATTAGGTACTATTGAGTAGGTACCTTGGTGAAAACCTGGCAAACAGGCGCCAAGTGTTCAAATCCAGCTTCACCATCAACGACAAAGATCAAAGCTTGAGAAAACTTCACATGTAAGACTGGCTACCCAAGATATATCCAAAAGCACAATCCCCTCTAAGCACCAACCCTTATCCACGGTTAGTACTAGCCCACCAGAATATGGGGCAATTTTAAATGTCCTGAAAAAATCCCTAAAAATAAAAATAAAAAAACTCATCAAAAATCATAAAAAGATCAAAATGTACTGAAAAAATCCCTAAAAAAATAAAAACACTCATCAAAAATCATAAAAAGATCAAAATGTCCTGAAAAAATCAATCTTCATAAAAAAAATAAAAAATTTGCAAAATCTCAAAGCAATAAAGCCAACTCGGTTACCATCAAAGCAAAGGCCGGTCAAGCCAAGTTAATCAAATGTCAAAACCATGAGCTTTGTGAATCAGCATTGGGCCCATATGACACAGATTTATCATCTATCAAATCTATCAGCAAGCAAACTGGTGACCAAGTCAAATCAATCAATGTCAAAACCATGCGCTTTGTGAATCAGCATTGGGCCCATATGACATAACTTTATCATCTATCAAATCTATCAGCATGCAAACAGAAAACCAAGCCAACTCAATCAATGTCAAAACCATGAGCTTTGTGAATCAGCATTGGGCCCATCTAACATAGCTTGATCAGCTATCCAAAATGATCAAAATCAATCAAATCAATCATCTTACACAGTGATGGATACACTCAAAACCAAAAAAATCAGTCTTATATGAGTCATCTATTACTGAAACCAGACACAATCAAGACAATCAAGACAATCAAGCCAATCAAGCCAATCAAGAGAATCAAACTAAATCAAGGAACAATCAAAATATTGACTAGGTCAAATGTCAGTTAGATGTCAGTCTATATTTCATGGTTATGTTCTTATGCTACTCTAGGATCCACCATGTTAGGAGAGTAGCTATAATGGATCATGACTTATTTTCTTTGATTGTTGTCTGTGGAATGTTTCACTTCAATTTTGGGGCCATGATGATTTAGGATAAATGTGGTAGGCATTGTCACTTTTCTAAGAGCCACGCAATTCCACAATCTGAGCTTAACCCTGGGAAAGAAGTGGACAAACCTTTTCTGTTATCTGTGTGTTTATTACCAATAGAATCATAGCAGTATCTAGATGGTCTGAGATCTGGGTGCATTGGATTTCTATTTTGGTTTTTAATGTCTTTCTTTTCAAAATCAAGAGTTCATAGCAGTATCCAGATGGTCTGAGATCTGGGTGCATTGGAATTCTATCTTGGTTTTATCTTTTTTCAGATGGTCAGCGAGCAAAGTGGTATCTAGATGGTCAATATCTAGGTTCTTTTATCTCTCTTTCTTTTCAAATCAGAGATCATAGTGGTATCCATATTGTTAATATTTGGGTGCATTTGGATCTCTTTCTTTTTCAAAAAATAGGGAACATAGTTGTACCCAGATGGTCAATATCTAGGTGCACTAAGTTCTCTTTCTATTTAATCTCTCTACTCCTTTCAGTTATCAAGAGGTCATAGCGGTATCCAAATGGTCTGAGATCTAGGTGCAATGGATACTCTTTGGAATTTCATAAAAAGATTCAATGATGACAAAAAATAGGAAATGTGGTAGCAACTTGGGTCACTCATCCATTTCATATCTATCAAATGTCAACCATTCATTCTATCAATGCATATCTATTAATCAATCCCAGAGAACATTTCAAACAAAATTCCTTCTAAATAACACATGCATTACTTAGATATTTTATGCATAATATATTTCATTCATTCCATTTAAGTGCATCAGAAAATAAAAAAGAAAATTAAGCATCTACATACATGGTAATCATATTCAAATGCATCCATAAAACATCTCATATAAACATGCATATCATAGAGCACCATCTTGCATACATACATCAGTATCATAGGAAAATTAAATCATACATCTAAGAGTCTACATAATAGAATCACATTGCATAAACATTTCATCATATAAACATAAATCATGTAGAATCACACATATAGCAAGTAAACCAATGCACATCATATAAAATCAACAGTTGCATCTGATATAAATCTCAATATCTGAGTACAATGGACGGTCGCAAGTCTGAACACAAGAAGGTGATCAATATTTATATCAATAAATATGAGTGTTTCAAGATACAAATCATTGATAAGCCTCAGGTATATCAATGGAACATCACTACAAAAATGGTACATGATACAAAATGGAAGGTCTACAGAGTCAACATGAGCTACCCCTACCCTCACCCCCAGGTGAATGAGGGGGTGGCATATCAGATGCAGGTCTCTATGATGGACTAGGAGAACCAACACCACTACTCTGGGACCTCTACGCTCTATTGGATCTTTGTGAGGTTGTATAAGTAGGAACCCATTGAGCTAAAGGAACAACACCCTCATAATGGCACCGCCAGTACTCGATCTCTCTCTGGGCCTCACGCCCTGATCCCCAAAACCCATCCAATACCTCTGAATGGGAAGCATCCTGTACACTATCAATGAAAGATCTAATCTCAGAACAAGCCTTTCACTCTCTGTCCTCTGTGGTAGTGACCCTAGCCTTAGTTGCTGCCACCCTAATCTCCAATGCAATGGCTCATGCATCAAAAGATCCTAATCTAGCCTGCAAATTAGACACCTATTATGTAAGTCTCTCCAGATCTGAGGGATCTATATCCATACCTCCCATCACTACATCTATATCTGCCTCCTCCTCCCTACCTCCCAACCCCTCACCTCCCCTCCCCCTCTCAACCCATGAGTCCTCACTACCCTCACTATCTCCAGTACTGCCACTCCCATTGGAAGCACTAGAACCTGAACCCTCCACATCCAAAGCCTCAACATCAATATCCATAATCTCTAAATCAACATCCTCAGTGGCTACTCTATCCTCTTATCTCTCAGCAAGCATAACATTAATGTAGTGACACACTCTCTAAACCAGCTGAGGACCCTCCTCCTTTAAAGCCTCCTCCTCCTCAAGGATGGATCCCAATTCAACCCGCCTGCTACTATTATCTCCTCCCCTAGTTCTCACCCTACTACCAGAACCACTAGGAATAGGATCATCTCCATCATCCCCATCCCTCCCCCACCCACCATCTGTCCCCCTTCCTCCATCTCAGCCACCATCACGGCCACCACCCCTACCTCCATCCCTCCCTCCATCTCTCCCTCAACCCTAGCTCTAACGTTGCCTCCTCATAAGTGTACCAATAATAGGGCAAGACACATTAGTAAGTGGATCCAGATGAGATTCCTACCACCAAGCATCATATTGTGGAGCCATTCCTGAAAAGAGAAAAAGTTCAGACCTCAGTAACATATAGATGATAAGCATAAAGGATGAATCAAAAGAAGCTAAATAGAGCAGAAAAGATAATTACATCTATACAAAAAGAAGAGAGAATTACTTCAAATAGGGGCAAATCCAACACATACCAGCATCAATAGTGGTTGATTTCCAATTCCATGCAACAGGAAAAAGACCCATGACCTCTGTGACCACAGCATCTAGAGGAATGACAGCCCCCCACGGAGTAATATGCCTTGATCTATAAGCAAAGTAGGCATAGGAATCGATGACATCCTACCTATCACCAAACTGATGCAACACCTTGTCGGTGTTGTGTAAATCTATCATGTGGGTGTGCTGACTGACATGGCCAATTAGGAATCTCCTCTATCAAAAAAAAGGAAGATGAGCATCCTCTCCATCCCATACAGGACAGTCCCTGTAAGGTCTCTAGATAAAATATGGCATCATATCAAGCTAAAAATGGCAGAACATCAGATGTCCCATATGGGATTGAACAATAGCGCAGTCATACATGAACACATAGGGTCTCCCCACAGGAAGATCCTGAGAACCAATGGGCCTACACACTGCAATATTCTCCCACGCCCAGAGCTGAAGGAGAGTGGCTCCGCAACCAAGAGACATACCTCCAAGGTAAGTTGCATAGAACATGTGGAAGTTCATGTGGGCCAACATGCAAGGACCCCAAGCATATACGGTATGATCTCAAACCATACCTTGAAGACAAGCACTGAACCCAACAGAGAAACTGTCCTAGCAACGATCAGGACAAAATATCCCATATATCAAACTGCCTAACAAAGTAGACAGCCTATCTAAACCCATCCCAAACCTAGTCCATGTGATATCATAAGGATCAGACATCCCAAGATGATCTTGGGGTAGAATGGAAATCTCAAACAAAGCAATCACACCAGAGTCTCGGTCATACTCAACAAGGGCATCCTGAATAGGAATCTGCAGGATGCGATAAACATCCTCCAGAGCGACTATGCACTCGCCAGTTAGTAAACTAAAAGTACAAGTATTAGAGTGCCATATCTCTAGTAAAGCGGAGATCATACCCCTATTGGTTGTGATCTCAGGCATATAAAACACCCATTACAAACCTATCTGCCTCAAAATATCTCTCTCTACCTCAAAAAGCTAGAAGCATAATACCAAACCTGCAGGTCTCGACTCCCAGCAAACTGCAAAACAACAAAAAGAAAATTATCAGTATCACGTCAAAATCAAAATATTAGAAAATTCATTATGCTTGCTATAAAAGTAAAGACAGGTAAATTGTGGTACTTTTATGCACTTTACAACATTTAAACAACAATTGCAGCAATCATCGAGCAATTGCAGTATTAAATCAAGCCAATGCGACACACTTATCAAATGCGGCATGCATTCGGCAATTGTGGTACAAGACCCACAATTGTGGCAAAATTGGAGCCTATTACGACATCAAGTGCAAAATTTTTAAAAAAGAAAATTTTAAAAAGAAATTAATGAAAGCATTAAGGACAAGGATACTCACTAGATGTCCTACGCCAGCTGGACGACAAAAATTCTAGACCCTATTAGACACGTGCATGATTCCTGGTAGACCCACCATAGCTCCAAGAAAAATAAAGAAAGCAGAGAAATCAAGAGACAAACTTACCAAAGATCCAAACCTCAAAGAGTGCAAAGTGACAAATGAATGGCTCACCTAGCTATTTATAAGGTTTTTGAAAAACCCTAATTCCTCCAAATCTTCAAATTTATCTTCCCTCACCCTAGAAACTTCAACACTCAATATCAGGGGCATAATGAAGCACATTCAAGATCAGTCAGATACCCAGATTTTCAATTTTTAGTTTCAACAAATTAACGCTCATGTCGCCACTTCTTGCTCAAATTTGTTGAGGGGCATAAATACACCTACTATCGCCAGGGCAAGCTGGGGCAGGATCAAACAAAGAATCTTTGACACACTGCGACAAGCCACAATGCATCAAAGAGGAGCAAATATAGACACCCTAAAATGGATAGACTTGCGACTTGACATTAAAAACACTAATTTTCATCTATTAATTAATGGTTTTTTAATCGTTAATTAACTATCTATTTTATTCTAAATTCATTTCATCTATTAATTAATGGTTTTTTAATCATTAATTAATCATCTATTTTCTTCTAAATTCATTCCCACAAATCATCTAATCAAATTCCCAAAATTAATTAAATAATTAATTAACCTTAATTGATTAATTTCCATTAATTAATTAATTTAATTAAATTTTCTAAAGTTTAAATTAAAATATTTAAACATACTAATTCAATTCTTCCAATTAAATTAATTTAATTTCACTCAAATAAAGCAATTCTAAATCAAAAAGAATTCAATTATCTCACATGTTGAAAACTTTAATTTCAAAAATGAATTAAATATTCATTTATCTTCAAAGAGAACTTTAATTAGTTCACATGGGTTTCTCCACCCATCTCTTCAGTTCACATGGGTTTCTCCACCCACCTCTTCAGTTCTAAAAGGTAACTGAAAATTAGCTCTTCAGTTAACCAAACTCTATCTCCTCTCTCGCAGTTGAAGAGGTGGAGTTTATTGATGGCTTCTCCAGTTCTCTTTAATATCAACCGTTCATCTTTCTATCTCTGGGATTGATCTCAACCGTTCATCTCATTCTCAATTTCTATATAACAAACCCTTCATAACCATTTGAAGGATCTAGGATTTCAATCTCACATGCACCATTACTCTATTAGATTGGTTCTAGCATTCAAGTCATCTTGTGATCACACATTTCAATAGCATATTCTCGACGCTCCCAAGTCATAGACGCTGCCCACACCAATACTAAGCATCAAAAATAACATTTCAAAAGGAGTAGAGAGAGACAATAGAAGCTTCAAGCAATTAGGTTTTCATCCATTTGTTTTCCTCTTATTTTCTTGTACATTTTATTGATTCGTAGTTTCATTTTTAGTAGTATATTCGATTGTTTTATCCCCCATTGCAAATTGGTGCTACTAGCCCTCATTGTTGAGAGTTATAGAATTTGATCCATTGCGTACAACTAATAATGTTAGCTTAAAAATATTTCACATCTATGAACTTCAATACAGAGATTTTCTGAATTAGCAAGTTGTAGCAGTCGATTTAAAACTTGGAGGAATTTTATTTATAAATGACTACATATAAGATTATGTGCATTCTCTGTTTCTATTCTCTTTTTTTTAGATGGATTTTTGTGTGTTCATTATGCTAATAATGAGAATTTTCATGAGTGGAATTCTCTGTTGCATGAGGTTGAGACTGGGGAAGGCTCTATTGCAAGAAGTATATAAGGATCATGGGTTGATGCTACACTTTGTTGTTGTATGGATTTGTTAAATACCAAGGGTCATTGTAGGGATTTATTAACCTAATGGGCCCATAGTCGGTGCTTATTGCCAAACTATGGTATTTTTCTAGGGTTTATCAGAAGTTTCATTTGTTAAGGCTAGTGTTTTATTTCTCCCTCAGGGCTGGGATACAGATTGGGGAATGGCTCCAAGACTTGGTGGTGTGAGTTTTTCTAAGCCTAGTTCACCCTAGGAACTATTCTCCTAGTTCTCATCTAAGAGGGAAGATGGTAATAATCCTAGTACATTTTCCCTTTCCATCCAGCCAAATTCACATAGTGTGATAGGGGCATGGCTCACAGGCATGGCTGGGTTCCAAACTAGCTTTAATATGTTAATTATAGATATTCAGACTGTCCAAAAAAAGCATTAAAGCATGCCAAGTAGAAATATTAATGGTGACAGAATAAAATATTTGTTAGTGGCCTAAAGGTTGTTGCATTCCTTAAATATAAAAGGAATTCCAAGGCCATAAAAAGGGGGTTCTGATTCTAAAATTTCTCTTTAGCTTGTAACTAGGATAGTGTTTACTTTTAGGTTGTTGAAGGTGAATGTAATATTGAGATACTGTAATCTCATGACCAATGTTGACCAATTTGTGCAATTACAAATTCTAATATCATAAATTTGTCTCCAGCTTTGTATACCTTAAGTCACATGAATTCAATACATTAAATATTGTTGAATTTTTCTCTACAATTTTCTTGTGGGTGTGTTATCAGTTCATGGGTCTCTCTCAAGGAGAGAGTTAAATTTATTTGTGTAGATAAAAATGATTTAGAGTGTATCAAATGTATTGTTGAAGTATAACTTTATGATAACATGATTGGGCTTGTTAATGTTAAGCATTAATATTTTCAAAACCCACTGGTTAAGTTTCATCTATTCATAGGACCTATGTCATGGCTTTACTTTCACTCTGTAGCCTAGGATTGGGCACTGGACTGTTGAGAGCCCTGAAGGTTTTTCAAAGTCAAAATAAAATTAATCAAATCTACTATTCTTTTCTTTTCTATTTAATTTATGTGTGTTCCTATATCTCCACATGTCCTCAGAAAAATGTGGAGGATGCATTTAAAAGTATCCATATAACACTCCTCCCTGATTCTGAGAAGGAGATATATAATTTATGTGTTCTCATTATTTTTTAAAGCAAATGGGATTACTTGTTCAAGTGATGAAATAAAATCCCCATCCACATTTGAAGATTTGTATTCGGTCGTTAGAATTAATCTATCATATGGACAGACTTAAAATAAGGAATACCTTCCCGAGTCTTGTGGAGCTCAAACTGAAGAAGGATGTCCAAGCCTTGTCAATTGGTATTTTCTTGTCCTACAAGAATAATCCCCAACACACTACTCATTTACACCATTTCTAACCTTTTGGAAACTAAAAATATAGTGTTGTCCTCTTCTTGATCTATCACTCCTTCGTCATCTTAAATCCTCAATCACAAGCAATTTCTATTAGATAATTATTTTTGAGACATATATATTCCACTACCACTACTATGTAACTATATCCCCTAGCCAAAAAGGCATAAGACCAATATCTAATGGAGCTTAGTTTTTCAAATAAACCAAATAAACATTAATTAATAGGAACACTAAATGGTACCCTTCCATCAGCCTCATGGGTTCAATAAAAAAACATGGTATTTATAGTTAGAAGGTTGTAGGGGGAGAAGGATGTTTCTCATAAGGTCCTAAAGACCATTTAGAATCATTTCAAATATTTTTGTATAGCAATTGATGTCATTTAACTCATGTAGACAAATAAGGTCCTGATTGAGTCAAACATGGTCAAACCACTCAAAGTATAATCAAACTAAGCCCAAATGATGTAATTGGACTCATAATTTTCATTTTGGTATGTATTAGGGATAGGCATCAAGTTTTGAGTTAGTTTTTTAAGTAGGGGAAAAATTTGTAAAAAGTTGCAAAAGTTGCGTTAACAACTTTTGCAACTTTCTAGTACAAAAGTGCAATTTTCAAATCCCAATGGTCACCCATTCAAAAATCACTTGGGGACCATTCGAGATTGGCTAATTTATTTATAAGGCCTCTTTAGGTTGAGGCACAAGTTTTTGTTAAGATTTGAAGAAGTTGAATATAAATTTTGCTCTGTTTCCCTGCTTTATAACTGTTAAAAGATTTATAAAAACATTCTTACATGTTAAAAGAATGGAAACATCGCAAGGAAGGATGAAAAATATGAATGTGGATCACTTATTAGAATGGAAATATAAATGGAATCTTTTTTGTGGGACCCTCTTTTGACCTACGAGGAAGCAATGATGTTACATGTGGCATGTATTTGATGGGTTAACACAATGGTATGTTTGCATGTCACAGTTTCATAGGTTTAAACTGTAGTTAAGGTGGACATGTCATGAGGATACAACAAAGAAAAGGTAACTCATGATGAGTTATTCGTAGCTTCATGCCAATTTTTTAAGACAATTCTTTTGGCTCACGTTTATGCGAGGCGGTGGCCTATGTCTAGGGAAATGTTGAAGGGATTGTGTATAATTTGGACCATGTTGAGTGTTATATGGTTGAGCTAGTGATTTTTTTCCATGTTTTTTGTCATGTGAGCCAATATTTCCATGCTTTATAATTCAATACTTTTTTACTGTGTTATAAGGATCACAGAGTGATGACAAATAGGTTTCATATCAGAAGTAGCATCTGAAGGATGTTGTATTTACTCCTAGAATATGGTGTAGATCAGAGAATCATTATGACTTGCCTCCATTTCTTTTATGATAAGTTGTGATAACCAAGAATGTCATCTTGAAAATATTTCACATCTATGAGCTTTGGTACAAAGATTTTCCAAATTAGAAAGTTGTGGCAATCAATTTGAAACCTAGAGGAATGTTATTTATAGCTGACAAAGGATGAGATTATGTGCAGTATAGAGATTTCCTAAATTAGTAAGTTATGGTAGTCGATTTGAAACTTGGAGGAATGTTATTTATAGCTAACAGAAGATGAGATTATATGCATTCTCTATAGCTTTTCCCTTTGGTAGTGGCTAAACAAACAACTAAAATATAAAGTGTATATAGACAATTGAAAAATAAACTAAGTTTCCCCTTGCTAAGATACGTGTTTTAGTTTTCTGTTTAGATGTTTTAATTCCCTTTTGGTTAGATTTATTTTTGTGTGTTTGTGGTTCTAATAGTGAGAATTTTCATGAGTGGCATTGTTTGTTGCATGAGGTTGAGACTGGGGAAGGCCTTGTTTCAAGAAGTATATAAGGATCATGGGTTGATGATGCATGTTGTGGTTGTAGGAATTTCTTAACCTAATTGGCCCATGATCACTTCTTATTTCCAAACTCTGGGAGCTTTCTAGGGTCTATTAGGATTTAGTCCCTTAAGGATATTATTTTATTTCTCCCTTGATGTTGGGATATGGATTGTGGCATGACTGTTGGAATTAGAGGTGTGCTCTTGTCTAAGCCCAGTTAACCCTAGTATCTATTCTTGTGGGTCTCTTCTAAGAGGGGATATGGTTATAATCTTTCATTTTCCCATTCCCTATAGCCAAATTCACCATAGTGCAATAGGGGCATGGTTGGGAACCAAACTAGCACCCTAGCATCTATGGACACACTCTGACCTTGGGTGTCTCTTTATGACCAGTTGACTAGTTTTACATTAGGACAAAACTCATGACAATGCTTTTACAAGAATGTTTGTTGTTAAAAATATGGCACATTTCAGTTGATAATAGTGTAGATTTTGGCTATTATGAGGGCATTTTTCAGTTGCAGGTGGGTGGTGAAAGTCATAGAAGAGAAATAAATTTCAATTAGATGAAGGATGACTAAGAAAATAAAATCTCGAAGAAGGGACATGTGGAAGAAGATGAGAAAATTATTTGTGTCCCTTCTTGTCTATTAATTATTATTTCTTCTCTTTTATTTTGTTTTCCAAATCTTTTGAATTCAGCAGAAGTAGGTAGAATGTTGTAAAATTATTAAGCATCAAGAGTCAAGGTTCATAATAACTAGCTAGGAATTTTTGAAGTGTAATATCTCTTGTGTCTTGAAATAGAATTTCATGGTTGAGTTCTGTCGTATGGTCATCTCCAGTTTGAAGTGTGAAATTTATTTTGAGTTTAAATAATCAAGGATTATTCATACTTTGCAGAGACATTTTTTGTTGTGTATTCCATTTATTATTTCCCTCTATTCTAGGAGCAATGTAATTGTTTTAATAAATGAAATGAGAATTTTATGTCTTCAAATGGATTATTAAGAATGATTATGTGATGTGCATATATTGGTGATCTTGTTTTCACTAGGTGATAACATTATTTTAAGATCTTCAAGACATGTTTGAGATGTTAAAGTGACGAATTCTATCTATTTGACTTTGTTGCCCTCCTTTTCGCACTGATCGATCTTATAGATGTCATTTTAGTTTGGTCCCATAAATTCAAAAGTGAAATTACTTTATTATTATGTTGAATAATGGTAGGAGTAATATAGTTTTATTCTCAGTGATATTTGATACTGAATGGATTAATTTTTCAAGTGATGAAATAAAAATCTCCTTCATATGAATCTGAGAATTATCCACATTTACAAGCTTTTATTTAGCTTCTAAGATATATTTATCATGTGTGTGGACTTAAAAGTAGGAATACCCTCCTAAGGCTTATGGAGGTCAAAGTGAAGAAGACTCTTTATGCCTTGTCAGGTTAAATTTTCTTGTCTTCAATCTTTGGATAGTGCAAAAACTATAGTCTAAGTTTCTTAGGATTGAAGGTTGCAAGAAAAATTTCTAACAGTTTCTATTGAAGCCCTGTAGGAGTCAGTTCATAATAAAAATAAGTGTTGTAAGGATTTGGGTTAGTAGTTATGGTTTGATAAAATTTTCATCACACTCTTGTAGTGGTTTGGATTTTGAACTGGTAGTGGTCACGAACTTGCGAGTCAGTCTTTAGTGGTTACAGAAGAAACCACTCACAATGTCGCAAGTTGAACAAGGGGTAAAGGCTACTGGCTTCAAAAATGATTCAAGAGGGGATGTCTATGTCTGGGTTCAGGTCTAAAGAAATCACACCAAATAGTACTTTTTGAGGTTTTTTTCTTTTCCTACAAGAAAAATCTCCAATAGTTCCAATGGTTGCAGGAACTATCACATAAGGGAGTTCCAATGGATACAAGAATAGTCACATAATAGAGTTCCAATGGCTGCACAAATAGTCAGAAAACATATTTTCAATGGCTGCAATAATAGTCATAGAATAGAGCTCCAATGGCTATACGAAAATTCACATAATAGAGTTCCAATGGCTATAGGAACAGTCACAAAACATAGTTCCAATGGTTGCAGGAACAATCAGCTACTAAAACTAAAACTAATTACTAAATAGAAAAGTAACTCAATCAAATGAGTGGAATTTTCACCAAGTTCCCCCCTTGGATGACTCTTCCAAAATCTTAACTAAGATGCAAAAAATTAAAGTATCATTTCATTCATAGAATATAGTTCCAATGGTTGAAGGAATAGTTAGGGAACACAGTTCCAATGGTTGCAAGAATGAACAACCGCTAAAACTAATTACTGAATAGAAAATTAAATACTTAACCAAATGAGAAAAAATATCACCAAGTGAGCCCCCTTGGATGAGTCTTCCCAAATATTAACTCAGATGTAGAAAATAAAAGTATCATTCTATTCATCAAAGTGTTGTTACATCATGATAGTAATATGATAACTTTAGCATGCACAAGACAATTGTATATCCATGACTACTTTAGAATAACATTCATTTAATCACATGTAAGAGTAATATAGATAGATCACATAGAATCTTGATATCAACAAAAGGATATATGGATAGGTTCTTTCCCATAGCTAAATAAGTTTAAGAAAGTACCATGAAAAGTATCAACAACTAGGTGCTAAACCCAATAATAATGACAACATATATATAAGAAATCCTATAAAAAAAAATGAGTCATTATTTGGGCTCATCACTCCACCTAACCCAATGGATTGGGATTCATCCTGTAGGTGCAAATTGACCCCTCTATCTTTCTTGCATCTTGAAATCATCGACTATTGTTTGTCCCTTAGTTCCCATAGACGACGTCATGTCAGGATATTAGAAAAAGAAATGTTATGTGATATATCAATATTATAGTTATTTAATAAATGCATCTAAAGTAATAAATACACAAAAATTAACATGCACCTACCTAAAATATCATGGTTGATATATAGATAGATAGATAGATATATTTCTCCCTATATCAGATGTTTAACATATAGGAAGATCTATGGCACCGCAAAGGCACCCCATACTTTTCCCAATAATGTACCTGACATGTTGATCAAGAAGTTGCATGTCATACTCCACTATTTAGATTTAATGAACCCATGGGAGCAATGGTAATGGGTGTAGATGATATGGATCTAGTGGCCATGGCTATGACTAGGGTTGCCGCAACACAAGCAAATGAATCAAACATCCTTAAAATGACATGAGAAATTGATGTAGGAGAACGTACTCATTTGGATGCCTCATGAGGGATTTTGTAATTTTAATTTTTTTAGTGTTTTTTCAAGGTCTCATAAGGTCCTAAAGACCATTTAAAATCAGTTCAAATCTTTTTGTAAGGCAATTGATGTCATTTAACTCATGTAGACCTATAAGGTCCTGATTGGGTCAAACATGGCCAAACCACTCAAAGTGTGTTTAAAATGAGAGGAAATGATGTAATTTAACTCATATTGTCTATTTTGGAATGTATTAGGGATAGGAATCAATTTTTGAGTTAGTTAGTTAAGTAGGGCAAAAAGTTGTAAAATTTTACAAAGTTGCATTGGCAACTTTTGCAACTTTCTAGTGCAAAAGTGCAATTTTCAAATCTCAACAGTCACCCATTCAAAAATTAGTTGGGAACCATTAGGGATGGGATAATTTATGTTTATAAGGTCTCTTCTAGTCAAGGCACAAATTTTTGTTAAGATTTGATGAAAATAAGGCATGAATGTCACCCACTTCCCTTTAAGGCAAACAATATATTTTTCCTCAACATGAAATAATGGGACAATTGAGTGGGATCTTTTGGTTCCCAAATCAATAGATTTGAAATTTCTATGAGTATTCCTTACTCAATGCTCAAATCCTCCAATTGATTTGGTCAACTAATGGGATCAAGCAAATTACGATTGGACTCCCCTGCTCTTCAGGCTCTACAAAACCTAGGTGGGTGAACCTATTCACCAACTTAGTATCCTAGTTGATGCTTTTATAGAAGATATTGTTTTGTATTACTATTATGGATTTTATCCTAAAGTGGCATATATCTTTAGAATATTTTTCTTACTAGTTTAAATTTCTTCTAATATCTTTATCACTGTCAAATTCTTCCACAACTTTAGATGATTCCTTTATGTTTGTATTATGCTTTTATTATTTCTGAATATAGTTCCTACTCTAAACTAACAAATTCCTTCTTATCCTTTGGAAATAGCATCATCCCTTCTCTGATCCTACGTATAACTCTGAAAGACAATTTTTAAACCCTCCCTTGGCAAGTCTGTCAATTATCTAACCCTCAATGTTATAACTATATGTCTTCAATCAAAGTAGTCTGATTGAATTTAACTTTTCTAGAAAGACCAAACAGAAAAAAAATACAAATAGTCTCCTTTTGTTTTAGATGTATTTTATTTTCTTCTAACTTGCAACCACAACATATAATCTTTACACAAGGATTTAAGATAATAAATATTTACTGTAAGTAATTATAATAGAGAGCTAATCAAAAGTAGAAATTTCCACTATTGACAAGAAATGGAGAATTCCTAATTATTGAAATAGAACCATACTAAAAAATGTAATAATGTCTTGATAATATATCATTTTCATTGTATTCCCTCCCTTCCTCCCCTATCCAATCTAACTTCCTCCCCCTATCCAATCTAAGTTCCCCCTTTATAAGTGCCCCCTTAGACACACAATAACATTCCAGATTGGTCACAACTTTTGGTACGATTAGTTTCAAAACAAAAAAGTAATTACTTATCACTAAATTACAAATTTTACAACAAGACCCTTGGCTTTTTATTTACAAACAAATTTGTTCTTTTGTAAATAAATCATTTCTCTGGGAGAAAAATACTTTGTTAAAATTAGAGTAATTCACCCTCCACATTTAGATTAAGACTATTTCCCATGAATTTTCAGGTTATCTTCGTATTCTGATAGTCTCACCAAGCTTTGTTTATTCCTTTCAATTTCTTCAAAATCTTCACACATATCCTCTGTGATAACATTCATCATTTCTTTACATGTTTTTTAATCATAGCATTTTGGAATAAGACTCCCATGTGTCAATTATTAAAGTACTTTTTCACTGCTCCAGATATCCAACCATATAGTTTTCATGCCCTCATTTGACCAATACATTATCTGTAATTCTTGCGATCATTTAATTCAATTGAAGACATCCTCCTTAGGCTTTCATTTGGTGTCCAAGAGAAAATATTAAATAACTCTACTTGTGAGTAATCTAAGGAAAGGAGTCCATCGTTTGTCATTTTAGAGAGTATATCTGTCTCATCCCCTTCCAACCACTTTAGAATTATGCTCTTAGACATGCATAGGGACACAATTTATTCTACTATCTAGTCTCGTATGCAGCACTTACATTCATGCAATCTGACAATGGTGTACATTAGTCTTTTAAAGAAGCAATTCTATTTCACATCGATATAGTAGTGATTCCTTTCAACATAGAATCCATCATCATGTTGTCCCTTTTTTCCATTGTAGATCTCTTAAGTTTCATCAATGAACCTTTTCGATGAATTATTCCAACCTTTCATCAATATCTTTCTATCGATAAAACTTTCCGCTTGCTTATTTCTCAAAATAGTTCATTGCAACATCTGTTTGCTTGATTAGTTTTTTTTGATCAAATAAAGAATATATTAATCTGAAACCATTTTTCTATAATGTCTCCTTCGAGAAATTTCACCTTGTCTTGGTAGATAGCCACTGTTTCTCTGAAGACCTCTTTTGTCGGGTAAGATCTGTAATTGTTACATCAAAATCAAATTTTGACGTAATGGTGCTTTCAATGTAACACTTCCATTGTTGTTATTCACACATTCTTTATTGAAAATTCATAGGTTCTTTGTATCATATCTCATTTGGATGAAATATCTCATTTCGGATGAACATATGTAATTTTATTAGATATTTCATGTTAATCGATACTTTAAATTTCTCTGAAACTTCTCTTTGTTGATAAATCTCTCATGAATAGAATAGAGATTTTGATTTGGAGAAAAGCAGGTTTTGAAGGACCCAAAACCCTTCACAACTTTAAGGCATTAAGATAAGCATTAGGGATAGGAAAAAAAATTGTGACCTACATACACCAACGAGAAAGCTGACACAAGCATAGAAAAAGTCAGCAAAGACCAGAAATAGATAGGCATTAAAAACCAGAAAAGAGTAGAGTTAAGAAAAAAATTTGAGAAGCTCAGTAGCTTCTAGCTCTAGATGGTCCATCTATGCAGCAACACTTTTCACATCTTCAATGTCTTTGTTGATCTTGAGATATTTCTTCCTTGTGCTAGCATGTGTCCTCTTCCCTGGACTAGAAACCTCATTAGGGCCAGCAACCTTGTCTCCTTCAACGTCCACAATGGTCTTTTCCTGATTTATCTACTCAAGTTTCCCCACAAGGATTTTAAGTTGTTGAGCGGAGGCCTTGAGAATGTTATAGCCCTTATCACAAATTTTCTTCAGGGAGGATTCAAGTCTAGAAATTCTAGAAGCAAAGTCCTCAAATTTCTTATCAAATTCTGTAGTCATGGTTTCAACATCACTCACTGCTTTAGTGAGATCTTTAACATTATCATAAAAGGAACTATCATTTCCTACACCAAGTGTCTCCAAAAATTTCATCTTTTTGGTGAAATCCCTTTGCTTGGTTTTGATATCTTTAACTTCATGGGAGACCCATTTTATGATCCTGGAAAAGTCCAGGGCACCTTCTTTGGTGGTCTACAAGATGCCAATGGATGCATCAATTTTCTTATTGTCCAGATCCCTTAACTCCACCCCTTCCTTAGTATTTTCCCCACCTAAAAAAATCTCCTCCTCACCACCAAGAGGAATAGAGATCTCCTCTTCAAAATCTCTTCCAGTATCAGAAATAGGGGAGATGGAATTCACAGTGAGCAGAGTAGTAAAACCTGCCTCAGTAGGATCACCCTTACTAGTTTCCCCAACACTCTTCTTAGTGTCATTATTCCTCTTCTTTTCCAAGCGTTTAAACTCTGCAAACCCTTCCTCATCATCCTTGGTTTCATTTTATCTTTCTCAGCAACTTTGTCAGCATGAGAGGTGGAAGTCATCAAACTCACAAAATTCTTCTTATCAATTGTTAAAGAAGGGGAAATGTCCTTCTCCACACTCTAATCAGTCTGCATTCCCTCATCATCGTCAAACATAATGGTCTTCAGAGTTCTAGAAACTTTCTTCTTTAGGGAGGTCTTAAGCTTTTTTCCCGGAGGACTGGGAATTTCCTCAACATCCTCCTTGGAGTTAGTTTTCCACCCCCTCTTAAGCCTTTCAGAAGTATCCTTTCCTTCCACCTCCACAACCTGGATTTTCTTAACACGGGTTTCTGGAGCATTTTCCCTAAAGTGATAGTAAATTAATAAAATAAGCCCTTGATGAAGAATATGGTTGTTGTGGTTATTCTTGTGGCTATTGATGCTAGCACTAAGGGAAGAGAGTAAAAAATATGGAAATGACACCAAAATTTTGTGCCTAAAATGATTCAATAGAATGAAATGACAATCATGGACCCTCATGTCTCTAATATAAATAGTAAAATATTCCATGATCCATTTTAAGACTTCCCTCCACAAAGGCTTAATTTTCTTGGGATCAAAGAAAGTGTTGTTACCTTTCACCAACACCTCTATCCCCTTCTCTTTCTTAGGGAATCTAATCACAACATTCTCTAAGACCTTCCTATCCTTTAAAAACCTCATTCCTTTCAAGGTTAAGCCAGAGATTTCATAAATGAGCTTCTCGTTAAGAACAATATTCTTACCAAACATGGTGATGGAGCCATTGTTCTAGTCCTCGACAAAAATTATCATAACCTTCATGTCATACCTGTAGGCGTACTTCCAGTCCCCCAATTTTTGAACTTTTTGGGTTGGTTTTCATGGTGAAAATACCCCTTAATGTTTTCCCTGATTTTTACAAAACTGTTTCCTATGAAGTTGAAACTGTTCAAAGATCCAAATGCAAAATTCCAAATCCTCCAAGTTTGAGGAGTTCAGAATTCAAAGTTTATTTCCTCGGTTAAAAATTATAAATTCAGTTGAAGTCTACAAAGTAGAATTGGAATTGCAATTCACAATGCAGAATTAGAATTGGGATGAAGAATTGGAATAGGTATGTAGAATCACTTTTTGAGTTTCTGCAAAGAGAAAGTGGAAAATGACCTCTCATGGTTGTTTTCCGCCAAGGAGAAGCTTAAGTCTCATTTTCCCCTTGAGAAGAGAAAATACAAAATCCTGATTCATAGTGAAGAGGTACAGATTCTTAGTATCAGGATTACTCCTTCATGCAATTTATGAATCAATCAATGTCAAATCATGTCCATTACAGTGAAGCAAAAAATTGGAAAATTACTACGCTTTTTGCCCTTCATTTGGGATTTTCTACTAGGAGCATTCAGTTTGGGATTTTTCGCCAATTGCATTACAGGCCAATTTCCCTAAGTCCTGGGAGTTAAGTGGAATTCTTCCACCAGACATGGCTTCTCCACTTTTTGCTAATCCAAGCACACGACACTTAAAATGTTGATAGAGGCATTATGGAAGCAAATGATGACAAATCCACCAAGTGAAAAGGAGCTTATGACACGATTGATGAAGATGTGCATCCTGAACATCAGAAGAAGCTAAGAGAAAGGATGTTAATCTATGTGAGATGCTATCCATATGCTCTATTCTAATGCACATGGCCTGAGAGAGAAGATGGGAATCACATTCAAGTCATCCAACCGAAGTCCGAGCTTTTTGCAATTCATAGCCAGAAGTGAAAATCCCGCTGATGGTCATATAATGGAGCCACTCGACACCATGAAAATGAGGTAGGGGCTAGTACAATTCAATGTCATGACAGTTCAAGTTGCAGATACTAATACATCTCTGAGTTGTAATTTGGGGAATGTATATAGCATGCTCATCATCATGAGTAGTCCAATATAAAAGTGTGAATTCCATAAACATAGCCAAACCCATTGCTCATGCTGAAGGAGAAAAGAGGATCTTGATCTTTCCAACCATTGAAACTAATTTTGATATGCTTGCGTATAAGTGGGATGTCTCTCAGTGATCCCCATCCATGAGGCTTTCTTCCGCCAGTAAGAAGGAAAGACAAAATAGAGCATGTTCAGGGTCGATGAAAATATGAAAGTAAATACTCAGAGTATTGCTAAATGCGCTTGGTGAAAGATACTATAGATGGAAGTATGAGTAGTCTATTGCATTCTCATCTTCACAGGATAATACATAGGTCACAGAGCATGGACCGTGACATTAATCATGAACAGAGGAGATTGATGTATGCATACGAGGTGGATGTAAGAGATAGTTCTTTGATGGTTAAGGGATGGATCGAGAGTTGGATGTGTGTGTGTGTGACTGATGTAACTGCAAGACACTGGGATCAAAAATCAAGAGACAAGCATCACTGAGCCTAACTTGTAATGGACAGGGTAAATCACTGTGAGACAAAGATTGAACTTTGGGCCTTTCATCTGGAGGAGAAGCCACCCAGAGGTATAACATTCCATAGGCCATAGCATGTTGGAGCTCAAATTACACTTGTAGATAGATCACATGGTCACACGTTGACTCATGCATAAGTTAACCCTGGAGTAAATAATAGGGTATCCGATTCATCTAAATTGAAAATTGAGAGCAGAAGAAGGAGGAATACTAGAAGTGACTACTTGGATATGTCTGGCAGGGAGGAATATCAAATGATAAGAATGTTGGCACTTATAGTAAACATGGGATCTCAACATAATGATTTTCTTATACATAAGCCAATCATGCACAGTTTTAGACCACAGCAACACCAAGGACGTCCAGTGTCCAATAAAGAGGGGCATAAATGGTTAAATGCTTGACAGTGAAAACAATCCTATGAGTCACCAACTAATGTCAATACACAAAGCTCGGCTAGTGCATTTTGAAGTGGAAAAGGCGTAGAAGAGGTCATGATCAGAGATTGAAGGGAAAGTGCCGATGAAGTGCTAACTGAGTGGCTACCATATCAAAGACACAGGTGTTTGAGACTTCTTCATTTTGAGTACTGAGGAGAATAGACTTTTTCCATAATGGTTGTTGAGGCCTCAAATTGAATAGTAAAGCTTCACACTTTGATGTTGGAGGTGTCGCCTTCATTGTGATAAAGGTTGAGATACACCAAATGATAGTTTATGTATATGATCCCCAAAATTTGTGCCCGCATAGATCACCAATACAAAGTTGACTTGAAAGCATCAAGGCATATCCAGCTAAGAAACTTGCCAAGGATTTGAATCAGAGGTTGAGTGGAAGTGCTTGGGTTAGGAGGTAACCTACAAGTTTTCAATAAAGCTTCTTAATTTGAGTATTCAATTAATGGACAACATGGGACTCCGTAAGATTGCAAGACAATGTCGATAGTGACAAGTGAATAAGGAAGGACTTGTGTCACGTGGATTTATATCAACATATAATGGGAATGTGTTGTGGTTGTTCAACAGAGGGTCGATGATACAAAGAAAAACATATTCAGAGATAACAGAGGTTTTGTTTGTTGATTACGATCCAGGTAGAAGATTATCAATAAATGGCACCAACATAAAAGATTGGGGTGATCAATCTCATATGGAGATAGAGAAGATTAGAGGTAAAGTCTTCAGTTGATCTTTGTTTTGTACCTTTGACGGGTAGAAAGCCTTACAGATGCCAAAGAATTACTTCTTGAAGGAATGGAGAGAGTTGAACCATGGCAAAGCCAAAATGATGAACATAGCCCGTTCATATATGAAGGAAAGCCTGCAAATGCTCAGTGAGTTACTCTGAAACAAGAAACAAAGTACTCAAGATTATATTCCAAGGATATCTACATTTGAGGCATAGTTGGCCATTTCAAGTAAAGATCAATTGGAAAAGTTCCATTGTTAAAGAATATGAAACAGTTATTGTAACTGAAAAGTCACAGGGGAAATTAAAGGATTCCAGAAGTCTATTTATAGTAAAATATTCTCATTGGAAAAGGTTATTCATTTCTGCAAGAGTAGGTATTGCTGGAGTAGAGGGGAGACATCATTTTCATTTATGCATTTTATTTCATGCATTTAGGGGATTTTATATTCTTTTTTTTGTAATTTATTTGGCAAAGAGATTGTGAGCAAATAAAGTCTGAGTATTCTTATTTGTTGTGTTCAATACAAAGAGAGGTTTTATTCTAAATCAGAGCATTTGATTATTACTTTTCTGATTACAATCAATCACAGCATTGTTGTATTCAGTTTTGAGCACTTTCTTGCATCTTGAGTCAGATGGTGAATGGGTTGTAGATCGGAGTATTTTCATATATTCCTGTTGTAAAGATTAGGCTGTTTAATCTTCTTTTCATTTCATTTCTTAATTTGCATTATCAGCATTCATTTTTGCATTACCAATGCTGGGAAGTCATATGAAGTGTGGGTTCTTGGAGCTGGCTAGGTTTAGGGTTGAATTCACTGCCTGAGTTAGTTTAGTCTGGGGTTGGCTTGGTTTTCCTCTTCCGTTCTCAGGTTAAGAACATACCCAGTTAGTTTAGGAATAAACCAAATTCATTGAATATCATTCATAAGGGAGTTGTACCTTTCAATTCAAAGGAAATCTATCAATCTAGTGATAGATTATCCAACTGTTGGTATCAAATTATTTCTCACATATTTGGGCATTTAAGAGTTAAATTGAAAAGAACAATTTGTTTACCAACAATACCCATGCAGCTTCTCAAGATATGGGGTAACTCTTCCTTTTCTCAGCCTATACCGAATCTCCTCTTTATTTTTCCAATATTCAAAGGTCACAAGTTCAATTCTTTTCAAATCTCCCCCCATCTTCAAAGTAGCAATGCCTAACAAACACTGGTTCAAAGTGATACTAGCGGAGGAAAAAATGGAAATCTAGGAAATAACACCAAAAATTTCCCACAAAACGTGTGAGATGTAAATGACAATTATGAAACTCTTCCCTATCGAACAAACACCACCCTTCACACTGATTCCAAAGTTAATATATGTCATTTCCATCATTATTGATAACCTTCCCAATTGTACCATTAAATCTATCATATCTAAGGAGAAAAATAATATCATTATTCATATTATTTTCTCCTTCCCAAATTTTTATGTCTTGTATTTTGAACCCCAAGATTGGCGAGACCATCCACCACCTTATTGGTCTCACGATATGAGTGTGCTATATAACACTTTTCAAAGGTTTTATTAATGGTCTTGGAGTCTTGAATGATATGATCAATAGACCAAGAGGCCTTATGTTCCCCTTTTAAGAACTTTATGATATTTGTTAGAATCCCCTTCAATCCGCATATATTGTAGTTAAGACACCTCACAATTTTTAGAGTTTGATATGCTCACATGCCTTCTACTAAGTGGTTAGACTAAGATCTCAAGGGAAGTGCCACTGCAAAAATAAAATTTCCATTACCATCTCTTACCACTCCCCCACACACAGTAGGCTCAGGATTCCCTTTGGTCACCCCATCAAAGTTAATTTTCACCCAACCACTAAGAGGAAACTGCCAAACCAAACCTTCCCTACTCTTCTTGACTTTTCTCATACCTTTAGAAATATCTATGGTAAGATTCCAGTCTCTAGCAATTCTTAGATCATCATCTCTCAGGAATAGAGTTACTTCTTCTTATTTTCGATGATATTTCGAAAAGATCTCATCGATATTATTTTTATCGATATAGTCTCAGCTTTCGATGAAACAATTTTGACATTATTAGAACCCTCATGTTACATTGATATGAATTCCTTCATGCCTTGTTTTCAAAGAAGACTCTCCCATGTTTGTTTGATAGTTCCCCTTATCTATATGAATAATGTGATTTTTTGTCGAAAACACCCTTGTTTTAATTCCATCGCTGAAACACTACAGAATTCCTCTAATGAGCATTCTATTCCACTGGAGATTTTATCTCTATCTTAGATGAAACCAACGTCGAGTGTCAATGATAATTCATTTCAATATAACTTTATTTTTTTGGGCCCTTCATGTATTAGAAGAATTTCTTTTTGGTGGAAATGCAAATGAGCTTCATCGATACCTTTTTCCCTTTTTCGATGTAGTTTTGTCATTCGAACAAACTTTTTACACATTTTTAGATGTTTACCGTTCTGTAGATGTCATTTTCTGTCGATGAAAGTTTTTACATGCTACATCAAAATTTAATTTTGATCTAATTATAGGTTTGATGTACCATTTTGAATATTTATAGGCAATTCTCATCTTATCAATGAGTATTTCTCTTTGTATAAAATAATGCACAAGTCTATCAATAAGAAGCCTTTTCAATGAAAATCCTATTTCAATGAAATATGTTCTCCTCGTCTAGATTTTCTAGGCTCTCTGACAACCACTTCTTTGATGAAACCCATTCAAATTTATAAAAAATGATTCCCTTCATCGCAACTATTCTCAATATGATTGCATTGATGTAATTTCATTTTCACTGGGACCTTATATGGTATTAATTAGAGCCTACATGTATCTTCGAGAGATTACTTTTCGTTATACCATTCCCTATTTTAGCTAGATGCATAACTCTATGTTGATATTGGTATCATCATTCACATTTGTGAAGAAGACCCATACTCTTTTCAAATGTTTCATATCCACTTCAATAAGATATCATACCAGTCTATTTATCTGGTAAAATTTACTTGACCCCTCATATTAAAAAAATTTGTATTTCTACATAATTGTTTTATTGTTTAATCAATACATGCTACTTCATTGATAGAAATATCTCACAAGTCTTCTCCAAGATGTGTAAAATCATACACCTGGTCCTTTATATATTACTACTTTGGGTTTATCACTAAATTTGTCTTTTGGAGTTGTGATGCATGTTAGATCCCAATGTGGGTTCGACTAAAAAAAAATTGTTTCTGAACAACTAGTCATTAAACTTTTCTAGATCAGTACTGGGAGTAGTCTGGATTAAGTGACTTCTGATGAAAAGAGTAGAACACACTTCTTATATCTTCCATTAATTAACTTGTAAAAATAATAACCTCATCAACAGAAGGAGAAAGTTCCTTGATGATCAAATAAACCATTCTTCTCAAACTAGTGTCCTCTATAGAAGTCCTATCCCTGGTTGATCAAGTATAAAAGCTTATTGATGACCCGTGCACTGTGTCATGGAGAGAATGACCATTTGTAGGATTTCAATGTATTTTCATTATAAGGAGATACTAAATTTGACAAAAAACTTGAGCTCCAACAGGATCTAGGGCGAATAGAGAAGCACTTTAGAACTCATCCTACGCATCAATAAACAACTCAATAGAAGAAATGAAAACTAAAATATGAACACAACAATTTCAAACTAAATTATTGAAACTAAAATATTTATACATCATTCTCCATCCATATTACAAAATCAGTCCACCTTTTTCTTTGTAACATTCCCTTTTTCAAATTGCCTTGGATGTCGGTCATATTTCTACTCCCGTCAAAATAGTGCACATGGAATAGTTAAACCAATTGTTATCATGTTAATTTTAGATTGCATCATGCTTAGCTTAGTTCAATTCATAGCTTAATTTGCATGATTCTTACAAAATTTAGCATAATTTTGCATCCATTTTAGCATAGATCTTCATCATTGCTTCATTTCTCATTTTCTAAGTTGTCACCTATGAGCTTAATTGCATATGAGAGCTAAATATATTAGGTCATTAGGAATAGACAATGATGAGACACTCTTGAATCATTTATTTCATGCTTTATCAAGTTTTCTATCATGTTTTGATTTAAATTCTCATACTAATGTCTCATTGAGGTCTGTAGTTCACAAAATTGCACACACTAATTAATATTCAATCATTTACTTTTTCCTAGGAAATAAAAAATATCATGTAACATGTTAAATATACTTACAAATGTACATGTCAAGGTTTGTATTCCTTTATGGCCATTGTGATGCATGACACAATGTTTGAGAATCCTAGCCTGGGACATATACTAATTCAATTTAACTATGCACAAATAAAATTGAAGAATCGTTTAACAAATTTGGTATAATCTTATGAGAAAATTCAAATACCTACATACTCTCCTCACCTGACTTCCTCTATGCATCAAACTTCTCATATTCTTTTACAAGCTCTTGCCATACTTTCACACTTACATCAAGTGGATTTTTTTCACCCTTAGCTCGAGAGATTTTTTGTTTATCTTCTTTGTTTGGTTGCACTAAAATCACTTGTAGTTTTGAGATATTCATAGCTTTATCTTCTTTATAGACCAACCTGTGCCAAACTCAGTATCCATGTACTGGATAACTAATTTTTGAAAGTGCCTAGGTATCTTTGAGAATGGAAAATGTAGATGGTCTTTGAACCATTGAATTCATGCTTCCTTCAACCTATTCACAAATATTTTTCCAACATCTATCATTCAAACTTCCCCTGAAATTACCATATCATATTTTATCTGTGTATTGTAGCTACCAATGCAAGATAAAATGCATGGCGTACTCGAATAATTTTGTGTCCCAGGAGTGGCTGAGACATTGGAAGTCTCTATTCCTTGTTCCACATTCTTAGAGTTCAATATATTTGAATTCGTCCTGGATCTTATGCTAGATCTAGGAGTGGTTGGGGAATCAATTGATTCCCTTTGACACATTTGATTTGGTTGCAATGTTTTTGGATCTTTACTAGATCAAATTTCTATGTATCTGGCAAGCATTGTGAAGTCCACACCATCCAATTTGTTCACTGCCTCTCCCCTGTTGGAAATAATCAAGACTAACCAAGTTACTGAGAGGGGAGGGGTGAATCAGTAACTCTTAAAACTTTAAATCATTTCTGCACTTGTATATACTTTAACCATTCATTCATCTAATCTACTGCAAGCATGAAAATATAATCATTCATAACACATAGACACAAAGATTTGGTGACCCAGAAACCTTCCAAATAGAAAGTAAAACTGGGGTGGGGATGGTGCCAACAAAACTTTGGTACTGCAGTATAAAGTTGGCCAGTTAAGGCTTACAATGATCACTTCTGATGATCTGCCCTGTTAGAAGCAATTTGGACTTCTAGGTCCACCTTTTTAGAGGATTTACAAACATACAATGAAGTATGCACTCTGTTAGGAGATTTACAAAAGACTGTTAAGTCTACCCTGTTAAAGGATTTACAAACTGATTCAACTGTTAGGATGAA
>MU228287.1:660648-671752 GCA_018584345.1 Thuja plicata | reverse complement strand
TTTGTTTTAAAATTAGAAAGAGTAGTTATGTATTTCATTTTGAGAGTACTTACCATAAATTCTATAGCTCTTAGATGAGATAAAGTAGGATTTATTTAAAATTGAAAACACATATTATATGGCTTTTTATGATTGGTGGAGAAAATATAAAAAAATAAGCAAAAAAAAGATATGTTGCACAATTTTGTGAGATAGATAAAGTGTTGATTGATTCGATAAAGCATTGATTGATTCGAGGAAAATAATAGACATTTAAATGTGAAGTAAATAAAGTAGAATTAAATTTTAAGAAGCAAGCATGGATTCAAGGAAAACATACAAAAATAGAAACTAAAGAAACACATATTTCCCCATATGGTTATAGAAAAAAAAAAGACACATTACATAAATGCAAACATGAGGTGGATAGGGTTCTCAATTATAATCTTTTTTTTTTAATATAGTAGACACATTTTAATTGGCATATTAGTTCCCTCCAATTTATTAATTAGGGATCTACCTAAAAAATTAACATTAATTGTATACCTATAATTCCAATCATGATATAAACCCTAAAATTAATCATAACCATAAACCCTAAACCCTAATAATAAGGTCATAGCCAAACTATAGACTACCCTAACCTAACAATGGCATAAACCTAAACCCTAATCTTATTGAAACCTAACAATGAGATAAACTTAAACCCATAACCCTAATCTTCTTGTAACTCTAACCCTAAACTTATCCCTAACCGTAAACCTAACTATAACTACAATTGTTAACAGAATGCTACTTCTAACTAAAAAATATACACCCTAATCCTACTGTGATCGTAACCCTAACCACTAACCCTAACTTTACACCCCTTATCATGAACCTAACTGTAAAACTATCCCTAACCATTAAGATGATACTAATCCTACCCCTCACCCTACACCATATTCCTTAATGTAAAAATCACCCTACCCTTAACCATAACTCTAACCCTACCCCTAACGTCAACTCTAACCCTAACCCAAGCCCATAATCGTACATCCTAACTATAAAAAACATTACAACCCTAACTATAACCCTAACCCTAACCTAAAGTTTAACCTTAATCGTAACCTAAATTATAACCCTAATCCTAACCTAAATTATAACCCTATCCCTAACCCTAACTCTAAATATTAAGATAATACTAATCCTACCCCTCACCCTACACACTAACCCTAACCCTAACCCTAATTATAACCCTTACCCTAACCCTGGTCATTTCTCTAACCATTAAGATGATACAAATCCTACACCTCACCATACACCCTATTCCTAAATTGTACATCATAACCCTAACCATAACTCTAATTTTAACCTTAACCCAAACGCTAACCCATAGCCATATATCCAATGGTTAGGGTTAGTATAACCCTAACCATAATAATAACCCTAACTCTAATTGCAACCCTAACCCTAAACCTAACCTTAACCATAAAAAATATCCTAATCCTGACACTAAATCAAACCCTAACCCAAACCCATAATCATACATTCTAACTCTAAAAATTACTGTAACCCTAACTATAACCCTAAGCATAACCATAAGCCTAACCCTAACCATAACCCTAATTATAACCCTAACGCTGACAATTTCTCTTACTGTAAAAAGAACCCTATCCCTTATCCTAACCCTAACCCCAATTATAACCCTAAACCTAACCCTGAATATAAAAAAGACCCTTAACCTTATCCCTAACCCTAACCCTAACCCTAACTCTAACCCTAAATGTAAGTCTAACTCTAATCCAAACCCATAACCGTCCAATAAAATGGTTAAAATTCACCCTAACACTAACCCTGACCCTAACCTAACCCTAACCCTAAAAATAACTCTAACCCTAGCCCTAACCCTAACCCTAATTATAACCCTAACCCTAACACTAACCCTAACCTCAACCCTAATGCTAACACTAAGTCTAACCCTAACCATAATACTAACTCTAACCCTAACCCTAACTATAACTATAACTATAACCCTAACCCTAACTATAATTGAAACCCTAACCCTAATCTTAATAACTCTAATTGTAACTCTTACTGTAACCCTCACCCTAATCCTAATAACTCTAGCTGTAACTCTAACTGTAACCCTAACCCTAATTGTAAAATAAATCTATCCCTAATCCTAACCCTAACTCTAATTATAACCCTAAACCTAACCCTAACTGTAAAAAACACCATAACCCTATCCCTTACCCTAACCCTAACTCTAACCCTAAACAAAAGTCTAATTCTAATCCAAACCCTAATCCAAACCCATAATCGTACATTAAAATGGTTAAAATTTACCCTAACCCAAGCCTTGACCCTAACCCTAACCCTAATTGTAACCCTAACGCTAACCCTAACCCCAACCCTAATGCTAACACTAAGTCTAACCTAACCATAACACTAACTCTAACCCTACCCTAATGATAACTGTAACTCTAACCCTAACCCTAACCTTAACTATAACTGTAACCCTAACCCTAATCTTAGCCCTAACTATAACAGTAACCCTAACCCTAATCCTAATAACTCTAACTATAACTCTAACTATAACCCTAACCCTAACCCTAAACCTAACTATAACTATAATCCTAACTCTAATCCTAAGCCTAATCCTAACCCTAACCCTAACCCTAACCCTAACCCTAACTCTAACTATAATCCTAACTCTAACCTAACCCCACTATAACCCTAATCCTAACCCTAATACTAACCTAACTCTAACTGTAATCCTAACCCTAATGCCAACCTCAACCCTAACCCTAAATCTAATTGTAATCCTAACCCTAACCCCAACCCTAACTCTAACCCTAACTCTAACCCTAACGGTAAGCCTAACTATAAGCATAACCCTAATCCAAACACATAACCGTACATTGTAACAGTAAAAAGTCACCCTAACCCTAGCCGTAACACTAACCCTAACCCTAACTCTTACCTTATTCTTAACCCTAACCCTAACCCTAATCCTAACTATAATCCTAACCCTAACCCTAACTATAACCTTACCCCTAACCCTAACCCTAATCCTAACTATAACCCTAACCCTAAACCTAACCCTAACCCTAGCCATCATCATTAATAATAAAATGTCTTCCATGTTGCGCGATGACTGCTACTAGCTTATATATACCTATATATATAATACGCCGAGAGTAATCCTTCTTGAGGCACCTATTTTAATCATCCCTACTCCACACAATAAATAGGCGCACTCGAGAAGGATTACTCTCGACGTATTATATATATGTATAGGTATATATAAGCTAGTTTATAGAGATTATTACATCAGTGATTCTCATCTTCCAAGTGGCGTGCATTTCAGGTAACTTAAATAGAACATAGTCGCTTCATCACATCTGTGTCGAGAGCTTATTTGTTGATAAATTTTACATCATTCCAATTCTCAAAACTACTATGGATAACTTGGAAAATCATATTTTAGACTTCATCTTCATCGATTCATTTGTAATGATAACAAAGAGATCATCCAAAATCTTCATTTGTTTTTCTTGTAGGTTGCCAATAATCGTTCTTCTCCCAAAATTTGGTCAACATTTATAAGCTTGCACTCTATACTTTGGAACAACATGTTGAATTGATTTTCTTTTGTATTCAATAAGATCTTTAGAGAAACTATGGTGTCAATATCCATATCCATCATCTCCTCAAAATATCTTTGGATTTCTTGCCAAGCTATTTTAAGTTCTTTAATGCTTTTCAATTCTATTGTAACTTCCTATCTCTAAAAATTAGCCCTTTCATGAATAACCTTGGTTTTACCAATGAAATTCAAACCTTTTGTTTTCATTCAATGTGTCCATCCCTCAATCATCTTTCAATAACATTGATACTTATATACATTTTTTATGACTTCCTTTTCTTTAATCCCTTCGGATTAGGATATATTGAGGTAGAAATCATTCTTAAGGGAAAAAATAGAAGGATCTACAATAGATTTTCTCAATAGAATATTATTTCTCTATTCTTTGCATTAGCTTGACTATGAATACCTTAAAATTATGCATATCCCCATCATGCATTCAAGGGCCCAGAATCACCTTAGTATACAAGGGCCTAGATCCACCTTAGTGATATCAAAAATCACTTTCATTGGTTGCTTCTATATTTTCTTAGAAGTGCATCAAGAAAATTCAACACATAAATTCCCTGATGAAGAATCAGTTGCCAATCTTTATGCAACCTTGGTCTTCTTTGGTTTTACTGACCTTTGGATTAACTTGGAAAGTATATCAAATTGAGGAGCTATCAACTGGATAACTATCTTCTTATTTTGCAAGCTTTATTGTATCCATGAGGAAGAAGGCACTTTCAAAGATTCGGGAATGTCTATGAATGATGAATCCAAGAACACTAAAGCATTAGGAACAAATGAAAAAGAAGCTTCGTCATGTCAGGGATTTCCAACTGGTATCTCAAGAGGAGAAAACTCATTGAGATGAGGGGATATTAGAATAATAGAGGGTGAGGTAAAATAATTTTTTTCTACAGTATCAAGAGATTGTTGAGAAACTGCATACTCTCTTTCATCTGCAACTTTTTGGATTGGATTCAAAGTATTCTCCCTTGGCTTTGACCTCCTCTTATATATCTTTGGATCATTTTCAGTTTTTTTTTGTTTGTTTGGTAGGATTTTCTTTTTTTTTTGGATCTTCATGATCACCAACCCGGAATTGTCATTGTCAAATCCGAAATTGACATATTTTATGTTTGTTTTCAAAACATGAAAATGGAATAGGGATTTGTTAATTCTCATTTACGCACAAACCCAACATTTTAATCTTCCATCTAATAAGGTGGAATTGGAAAATGAATTCCAATTCCACTTAAATGAGAATTGGGGGTAAATCATTTTTTTTACTTTTTGAAGTTAGTGATTGTCATATGCGTCTCAACCTTGTCTTCCTGCAACTTCGGCTATTTAAATTACATTTCATTCTTGTTAAAAAAAACTTTAAAAAAACTTATTCATGTGGTATTCCAATTCCATAATTATGGAACCAAATGCAGAAAATGCATCTTCTCACTATGAATTCCAGGTAAACGAAATGGTTCTAGCCATATTCCAAAAACTATTTTCCAGATTTAAAACTTCCTGAATTGTCAAATATTGGAATTTGACAATTCCAGCATTATTTAATACCACCAAACAAACTGACCCTTAGTAACTGAGGAGGGAACTTGAGAGACAGTAGAAGAAGATGAAGCCTTATGATCACTATTCCTCTTCCCATAAGAGTTATCATTATTAATAGGCTAGATGGTTTTGGTTTCAAAGACTTTCTTCTTAACCCATTCTTTTTTTCTTTGGACCAAATAGGATGTTCTCTCATGTTTAGATTCTTCAATTCTCAATTTGACCAGTCAATGGATGGCACTGGAAATGATAGTACTTGAATCTTTTCAAAATAAAAGGGTTCAATCAAATCTGATCCATCATCTTTGATGTCAATTACATCCCAACCTAATCTAAAATATATGATTTGATCAAATAGTAATTCTCATCTAGTCTCTTCTCCAAACCTCAAAATCACCCTTTTAGACCTTCTAGTCTTTGAGCTTTGTAAAATGGCAGTAACTTATGTCTGGTTTAGATTCTCGTTGACATACCCTTTACCATCAAAGAGAAATCTCATGGTGTGACCTTATAAGTTTGAGATCAACGATTAATCTTTCAATAGTCAGAGCATCTGGAAGAGATTTATAGTTATAGTGACCAATGTCAATCAGAAAAAGGATACCATTTTTTTTCTTTTTCTATCTCTATCTCTACGTGTCTTGTTAACTTACTAATTTTTATTCATAGTACAATTAGAATAATTTTGTAATCTACAAACCCTAGTAGCATAAGAGAACACCTATCAAATCCTCCAATCCAAATTTAGGTGAATCTTGGGAATTGAATAAAGTAACTTCCATATTGTTGGATGGATAAGAAGTGCTACTTCCTGAGATATCCCAACCCCAATATTTTCTTGAAGTTCTCTTACTATTATTATAGTGAAAGAATCAGTTTTGTATCTCTATTCTAACTGTAGTTGTAGGTATAGTTATAGATATGATTAGTATTATCACAAATGCCACAATTGTTGAGTCCTAGCTATACTTTCATGCTTACAATAGCATAGAGGAGGTGGGATGTCATGTAAAAATGTTATTTTTCCTCATACTAAGTTAGATGATCTTGTACATTATCACTGATGATCTATTCTCAAACAATGAACCAAACATATAATGGCTATGAATAGGTACACCCAATCTTCAACATTATCTAAATTCTTATTTCCCATTAACCTATTTACAAGCGCCAACATATTATAAATATCCTCCATAAATAAGGACCTATGAAGCAACTTAGGAAACTATGGTGTTCCCCTTCTAGTTGTTATGAACTATTCTTTGGCTATGGTACTAATGCGAGCCTTATTCTTGACAAAGTATTCTCTAACATAGTCCTTGTTAATATTTTTGAATTGGTCTCTAACTAGTAATCTAAATATAATCCTAAGAGAAATTAAATTGATTATGCATATAAATATAATCCCAATTTTCTTTTGGGATTATACATATAAGAGAAACTAGTAATCTAAATATAATCCCAAGTTCTCACCTCTAAAGTTTCAAGATTATACACTTTAATATATTGTAAAACTAGCTCAGGGCATTGAATAACTATCAGATAGCATTCAACATGTGCCAAACTAGGATCTAACACTCTATGTGCTAATGGATTTTTTTTCCCATTTGTTATCGATTCCCAAAAGTATAGAATGCTAATATGTCCCAACTTTGTGTCTGATATTTTGGAAAGTGTGCACTTGAGAAGTAAAATAAAATCATAACCCTGATACTTATATCTCATTTTGCATAAAATTTTGTCGCCAAATATGGAAAAAGTATGTTTGACTAAAAAATTACTTCCCAGTCACCTTAATTGTGAGCTAAACCAATTTCCCCAATATTAAAATTTTACTTTCTATAAGATTATGCCTTGCATATAGCCAATACAAAACTAGATTGTACAAACTTTTCTTTAATAGATGGGTATGTATGTATGTATGTATGTATGTGTTACAAATGAGATTATTGATATATGCTCAATATTCCTTAGTAATCTTGATGAAATTTTGAAAGAAAACAATATGACTTGTCATTTTGGTCTAACTATGCTTGTGAACATGTTGCCTATATGTAGGGAAGTAAACATGTCTTTAGAAGAAAGGAGAAACATCAATATCAAATCAAATAGATATCTCATTGAGAAGTTATAAGATTAACCAGTGTTGACTTAGAAGGTAATTGGGGTTCATTATGAAATAACCTTGTTTAATTGTGCTTTGAGGGAGTTAATATCATAGTTTATGTGTAAGGTATGTTTTATAAATTTGTTAATTGTGAAAACATGTAATTTTAGTATTTTATTGATGGTTAGAGTTAGGAACCCTTAAATGAGTATGAATTTCAGCTTTGGCCTTGTTTGGGCTTTTAAATGTGATGAAAGATCGATTTTATGAATATTTGAGAAAAAAATGACCACTAGGGCATGTACCCTTGAGGTAGGGACTTAGTGAACATGAAATGATGTCCATAAGACATGATGTAACCCTCCTAAATCCCTTATTAACAAAAGTGATGAGTTTTCAATTTTATGGGGATAGATAGGTTGATGGTGCCAAACCCATCCCCGTAACTCATTTATGAGTGAAGACATTGGGGATGGGGTGCCTTAGTATTTGTCCCCTCTTAAATGAGGAAAAGATCCTTATGAGGGAGTATACTCCCCATCCAATTCTTCCACAGTGGAAACTTCTTTATATTTGGTGTGTAAAGGGAGAGTGGCTTGTCAACCACTTCTCTAATCCATTCGGAGAACTCTTATTTTGATTCAGACAAAGGAGGAAAAATTTGAGATAGGGAACCCTTGCATGCAAAGATGGAGCCAAATGATGAATAGATTTTGAGAGATAAGTCCTCCCTACTCCTTCCTTTCTTATTTATTTGTTGTGGGATTGAGTTAGGATTTGTAAAATTTACCTCTAATTTGGCTGGGTCAAAATATAATATCAGATGTTGAGTGAGTGGTATTTTTGGACTTATATGAGTCTTGTGGTGGTTTTGTCAAAATTTAGTTATCATGTTATCATTAGTCATTTTGTGATATGTAAGAAGACTAAATTTGATATGAGTCTATAATAGTTTTCTTGCTTGGGGGTATGGCTAGAGCCCATGAGGCTCCATGACACCATTACAATAGGGAGGAAAGAAAAACTTTTTCATTTGGTTTATTAGTCACTACATTTTATAATCATCTTTTGGAAATATTTGAATCTATGAACTTCTTGTAATTTTTATAATTAAGACCAAGATTTTGTTTGTACTCTTATTTCCTCGAAACAAAGAGTGATTTTCTTTTAAATATTGTATTTATGAAAGAGATAGGTTGGTTTATATTCCATTTTATGGAACATTGTTGTTAAATTTATAAGAAAGAAATTGTGTTAAGTACTATAACAAAGAGAAGGACAAGTTTAATTGTGGATATAAAGAAAGTAGGGCTATGAAAAAGAAACCAAGTATTCATCATTCTAATCTTAGAATCTTAAATCATTTACACTTAAGTAACATTTGAACCTTTGCAAGAATATTAGTTATTTCATTTTTTTTCATTTCATGATCTTATATTTCCACCAAAAAAATATATAGTCAAATAATGAAATGCTTCATGTTGTTCCGACTCTACTCTATGTTAGAAAAACGTGTATAATAAAAATGAAGAATTAAATTGCAGAACTAAACTCCCATTTACAGAGAATAGGTAACATTCCAACACTCGCAAAATGTTGAACAACTGAATAAAAGTATATTTATTTATTGAAATAAAATGGAGCAGACAAAAGAAGAAGTGGTATTCGTCTGTACTCCTCTTGAACAACATGGTGTGTAAAACAAATAGCAGCTAAAGGATACTGCTTGCCTTTGTAGCGCTCAAATCAATTCTCCTCCGTCTTTCCAACATAGAATAATAGGAAAATAATACCATTACTTATAGCTCCAAGACTAATTATTACTCAATCCAACATCGCACCTTTTGCAAGAAAAGTAAGCAAACTCAAAAGTAAGGCCCCTTTGGGTACTGGAATACCATATTCTGGATATGGTCAATTCAGGAGGATGCTTATCCTTAAAATGAAATCTAGAATATGGACTGACCCATTTGGTTCACCCAAAAGATGAATGAGAAGATGCATAAAGAATTTTAATTCTTTATTTTTTAATTTCTTTGAATATGGTGTGTATGTATACACACATGCACACGTGTATATATACACACATACATGTGTGTATACACATGCATATATACATGTATATACACACACATGTGTATATGTGTATATATGTGTGTATACACACACATGTATACATATATACACACATACACACATGTGTGTATACACACATATACACACATACACGTGTATTTATACACACATATATACACACATACACACATACACGTGTATTTATACACACATACATGTGTGTATACACACGTGTGTATATACACATACAAGTGTGTATCCATGTATACACATATACACACATGTGTATACACACACACACATGTGTGTGTGTATACACATACACACATTTATATATATACACACATGTGTGTATATATACACATTTGTGTATATACACACACCATACATGTGTATATATAGACATATACACATGTGTGTATATACACATATATACACACACCATACATGTGTGTATATATACATATATATACACACATACATGTATGTATATATACATGTGTATATACACACATGCATATATACACACGTGTGTATATACACACATGTCTATATATACATCCTTATAGCAATATAATATACATCTTATAGTCAAGGATCCCACGAAATATTAAATTTGCTTTTGTAAAAATTGGAATTTGAATTTGAAATTCTAATTCCACCTATTTAGGTGGAAGATGATATTCCCATTTTGGGGGCAAAATGAGAATTTCGGAATTCCAGTTCCATTTTTTTCCAAGGACCCAAACATGGAATTTGACATTATCCAGAATTAGATAATGCCAATTCCGGTCCAACTCCTACTGCCAAACGGGTAAAAGAACTTCAATCAGGGACATAGCTTTATGGCGGCCATTAAAGGACCAGCTATCGATGTCTTCACTAAAGGACCAACTATTTATGAGTAATCTCATGCCTTCATAACGTTCACTTTGACAGCCAACTATCGATGTCCTCACCCACTCTGTACTCGACACATTATCCTTTTTGGCCTACGGGAGAGAAGGATAGGGTTCGTCTTCCAAGTATATAGTGCAATTTGCAACGAAAAGAATTAATATGGTGTATTGACAGCCAGTCTTTTGGAAACAATGCTTATTGGACACCATATTTTAATATGCACAACAATATTATCAATATGCACAACAATTTCATCTCGCTGCTATGAGTTGACAACTTCTATTACGAGAGCTGCACTTTGTTTTAATACTAGCAATTGCACCTTGGTGTGCAATGGGTACACTCAAGAGGTGTGGTAGGAAGTTTATTGTTGAATTTATAAATATTTTATTAAAATTTTGATGTTTGTACTAATAATAAATATAAAGTCTAAGAAAAAAAAAATTTATTAGAAATATTTTTACAATTTATATTAGTAATGAAGAAAATGATTCACATAAGTCTCAAACAATTCAAAGAAAATAGCCCAAATTACATAACTGGTAAGCATTGGGGTTAAGGATGAAAATGACTACATACATACTGTAGATCAAGAAGAATAAATATGTCCATCCCAACCAAATATAATCCTCTTTACCTTGTATTTATTTTTTATATTGAAAATGTAATGTCCCCGCCAGGGAACCCATAAGGAATCAGGTCTACAACCTAAAATTACAACTAACAAATTTTTTTTTATTTTTATTTTTAACATTCTAACATAACATCGTTACCATTCACAAGTACATTCCTTAAGGTTCCCTTAATGAATTCAATTACCATTATTAAATATTTCATTTTATTACTTAATCGAACAA
>MU228287.1:650279-660548 GCA_018584345.1 Thuja plicata | reverse complement strand
TATGGTGAGTTGTAAGAGGTTCGGTTTAAGCTACCATCTCGAGAAGGATCATTCTCGCATATAGCTCTTCCTAATTTCTAGTGAGCATAGCCAGGACTTGACAGGGTTGGAGGGGCATTACAGAAAAGTGGTTGTACGCATGGACCGAAATCTGTAACACTCGATTTAACGAGGGGGTAAACACCGATTTGCAATGGGGAAATCGATAAGAAACAAGCTACTAATAACAAAACTACGAATCAATAAAATGTACAAGCAAATAAGAGGAAAACAAATGAATGCAAACTCAATTGCTTGAAGTTTCTATTGTCTCTCTCTACTCCTTCTGAAACGTTGTTTGTGATGCTTAGTATTGGTGTGGGCAGCGTCTATGACTTGGGAGCGTCGAGAATATGATATTGAATTGTTTTGTGATCGCAAGATGGCTTGATGCTTGAACCAATCTAACAGAGTAATGGTGCACGTGAGCTTGAAATCCTAGATCATTCAAATGGTTATGAAGGATTTGTTATATAGGAATTGAGAATGAGATGAACGATTGAGATCAATCCCAGATATAGGAATATGAATGGTTGAGATCAAAGGGAACTAGAGAAGCCATCAGTAAACTCATCTTCTTCAACTGAGAGAGAGGAGATAGAGTTTGGTTAACTGAAGAGATAATTTTGAGTTACCTTTTAGAACTGAAGAGGTGTGTGGAGAAACCCATGTGAACTGAAGAGGTGGGTGGAGTAAACCATGTGATATAATTAAAGTTATCTCTTTGAAGATAAATGAATATTTAACTCATTTTTGAATTTAAAGTTTTCAACATGTGAGATAATTGAATTCTTTTTTATTTAGAATTGCATTATTTGAATGAAATTAAATTAATTTAATTGGAAGAATTTAATTAGTAAGTTTAAATATTTCAATTTAAACTTTAGAAAATTGAATTTAATTAATTAATTAATGAAAATTAATCAATTAAGGTTAATTAAATAAATAAAATTAATTATTTAATTAATTTTGGTAATTTGATTAGATGATTTGGGAAATGAATTTAGAAGAAAATAGATGATTTATTAATAATTAGATAACCATTAATTAATATATGAAAATTAGTGTTTTCAATGTAAGGTCGCAAGTATGTCCATTTTAGGGTGTCTACATTTGCCCCTCTTTGATACAATGTGATTCATCACGTTGTGTCAAAGAATTTTCAGATTTGATCCTACCACAGCTTTCCCCAGTGATAGCAAGTGGACTATATGCCCCCTCAACAAATTAAGCATAAAAAATGCGTCAGATGAGCATTAATTTGTTGAAAATGTGAATCACTATATGATGATGATGATGAATGCATTCATATATTAGTAATGATGTTATTGATGATGGATGCATTGATTATATGATCTACTATGCACATGTTTTAGATTTTTCTTATGCAATAAATGAATGCAATCTACTATACACAAAATATCTAAGTAAATGCATTTGTTTAGTTAGAAGAAAGTTAAATGGAATTGTTTCTCTGGGATGGATTGATAGATATGAATTGATAGAAAGGATGGTTGATGATTGATAAATATGAATTGATAGAACAGATGGGTGTCCCAAGTCATTGTCGCATTTTCAATTATGTTCATCATTGCATCTTTTTTATGAAATTATGAAGAGCATCCAATGCACCCAAATATTGTTCATCTGGATATCGCTATGACCTCTTGATAACCAGAAGGAGTAGAGAGATTGAATAGAAATATAACCTAGTGCACCCCGATATTGACCATCTGGATACAACCATGATCTCAAATTTTGAAAAGAAAGAGAGCCAAAAGCACCCATATATTGACCATCTGGATACCGCTTTTCTCTCTGAACAATCCGAAAAAGAAATAAAACTAAGATAGAATTCCAAAGCACCCAGATCTTAGACCCTCTGGATACCGCTATGAACTCTTGATTTTGAAAAGAAAGACAAAAAACCAAGATAGAAATCCAATGCACCTAGATCTCAGACCATCTGGATACCGCTATGATTCTATGATAACCTGAAGGAGTAGAGAGATTGAATAGAAAGATAACCTAGTGCACCCAGATATTGACCAGCTGGATACAACTATGACCTCTAATTTTGAAAAGAAAAAGAGCCAAAATTACCCAGATATTGACCATCTAGATACCTCTTTTCTCTCTGAACAATCCAAAAAAAAAAAAAACCAAGATAGAATTCCAATGCACCCAGATCTCAGACCATTTGGATATTGCTATGAACTCTTGATTTTGAAAAGAAAGACAAAAAACCAAGATAGAAATCCAATGCAACCATATCTCAGACCATCTGGATACTGCTATGATTCTATGATAACTGGAAGGAGTAGATAGATTGAATAGAAAGATAACCTAGTGCACCCAGATATTGACCATCTAGATACAACTATGATATCTGATTTTGAAAAGAAAGAGAGCCAAAAGCACCTGAATATTGACCATCTAGATACCGCTTTGTTCTTTGAACAATCCGAAAAAGAAATAAAACCAAGATAGAATTTCAATGCACTCAGATCTCAGACCATCTGGATACCACTATGAACTCTTGATTTTGAAAAGAAAGACAAAAAATCAAGATAGAAATCTAATGCACCCAGATCTCAGACCATCTAGATACCGCTATGATTCTATTAGTAATAAAAAAGTAGATAAGAGAGAGGGAATGTCCAATTATTTCCCAGGGTTAAGCTCAGATCGTGGAACTGTGTGGCTGCCAGATAAGTGACAGTGCCTACCGCATTTATCCTAAATCATCATGGCCCTAGAATCAAAATGAAACATTCCACAGACACCAATCAGAGAAAATAAGTCATGATCCATCATAGCTACTCTCCTCACGTAGTGGATTCTAGAATAGCATAAGATCATAACCATGAAATATAGACTGACATTTGACCGACTGACTGACCTAGTCAACATTTGTTTGTTCCTTGATTCAGTTTGATTCTCTTGATAGGCTTGAGTGGCTTGATTGTCTTGATTGTGTCTGGTTTCAGTAATTGATGACTCATATAAGACTAATTTATCTGGTTTTGAGCGTATCCATCACTATGTAAGATGATTGATTGATTGATTAGTTGATTTATTTTGATCTTTTTGGGTAGTTGATGAGGCTGTGCCAGATGGGCCCAATGCTGATTCGCAAAGCTCATGGTTTTGACATTTGATTGATTGGCTTGGCCGCCAATTTTCTTGCTGATAGATTTGATATCTGATAAAGTTGTGTCATATGGGCCAAGTGCAGATTTGCAAAGCTCATATTTTTTGACATTGATTGACTTGGCTTGATCGCCTCTTTCTTTGTTGATAACCGATCTAGTTTTATTGCTTTGGATTTTGCAATTTTTTGATGTTTTTTATGAAGATTGATTTTTTCAGGATATTTTGATCTTTTTAAGAGTTTGATGAGTTTTTTTATTTTTTGGATTTTTCAGGACATTTAGAATTGCCCTCTAGTCTGGTGGACCAGTACTAACCATGGGTAAGTGTTGGTGCTCAGAGGGGATTGTGCTTCTGAAAATATCTTGGGTAGTATGTCTTGCATGCAAAGAGCTCAAGCTTTTGATCTTGGAATTCATTGATTGTGAAGCTGGATTTGAACACATGGCGCATGTTTGCCAGTTTTCACCAAGGTACATACTCAATAGTGTATATTTGCCAGGTTTTCACTGAGAGAGCAATTTTTTTTTATCTTTACTTTTTTTATCTTTTTTTTTGTTGTTGTTTCCAAGGTGCCTATTTGCCAGGTTTTCACCAAGGTAACCTTTTGTATTTTTTGATTTTTTGGTATTTTCTGGATATGTAGATAGTTGCCTTAACCATTGAGACCTCAAGTGTAGAATCTCTTGAGGTGCATGTTGTTTATGTATCTGGGGAGCTGATCTCCTTCTGGTGTTTCCAGTTGCTATGCCCCACTCTGGGTAGAATTGATAATGACATAGGGTCCTAGCCAGTTAGGCTCAAACTTTCCTGGTTTCACTCGCTCTACTTGGTTCTTTTGATTTTCCATGAGGACGAGGTCCCCTACCTCAAAGGTTTGTGGCCTCACTTTGTTATGATAGTTCCTTCTAAGATGATTCTAATAGCCTTGTAAGTGGTTGAATGCATTTTTTCTTCTCTCATCTAATAGTTCTAGTTCACTGAGCCTTCCTACTCTGTAATCTTTGTCTGAAATCATGTTCTTCAATGATATCCTCAAGGATGGGATTTCCACTTCAAGGGGTAGAACCGCCTCTGATCTGTATACTAGTGATAAAGGAGTAGCTCTTGTAGGTGTTCTCATGCTAGTTTTGTATGCCCATAATGTGGAACTAAGCTATAAATGCCAATCTCGCCCTGATTCATTAACTATTTTCTTCAAGATTTTTAAAATGGTTTTGTTTGTCATTTCAACTTGACCATTCCCTTGAGGATAATATAATGAAGAGAAACCTTGTCTGATTTGAAATTGTTCACATAGATCTTCAACATATTTGTTTTGGAAAGGTGTATCATGATCTGTTAGGATGGTTTGAGGAATTCCATACCGATAGATGATGTTGTTGAGTATGAACATGGAGATCTGCTTCCTAGTGATGTAGGTAAGAGGAATTACTTCCACCCATTTAGTGAAGTACTATGTTGTTGTTATGATGTATTTATGTCCATTAGATGAAGATGGTGTAATCTTTCCCACTAGGTCAAATCCCCACAGAAAATGGTAATGGTAAAGTGATAGGATTAAGTTCTTGGGCTGGTGAAAGGATGAGGTCTCCATGAATCTGACATTGCCTACACCTTTGTACATACGTGTTTGCATCTGTCTCTATTGTGGGCCATTAGTATCCCATGCGGATGATCTTTTTAGATAAGTTGTTTCCACCTCTGTGGGTTCCACAAATTCCTTAATGTACCTCATACATAACTCTCTAGGATTCTGTGGAAGTGAGACATCATAATAGTGTCTCATTTAGAGTTCTTCTATATAGAGTAGTTGCGAGAAGGGTGTACCTAGAGGCTTGGCGGATGAGGGACTTCTGGTTCCTAGACAAGTTGGGAGGTAAGACACTACTTTGGAGGTAATTATACATGTCATGGTACCAAGGGGTTTCAAGACCAACAAGGACACATGTTGATTCTATGATTGGTGCTTGATGTGATGGTATCATGAGTTGCTCTACCAGAAACTAGAATCTGGTTTCGTTGTTGGGCATATCGATCAAGGATGCTATGGTAGCTTTCATCACATCTGCAGCTTTGTTTTGAGCTCTTGGTACTTTCTCAAAATCGATGTAATGTAAATTAGTATGCAACATGTCCATCTGCTCCCTGTATGGTATTATCTTCTCATATTTTTTCATATAGTCATTGTTTACTTGGCTAATGACCAACTATGAATCTCCATAGACCTTAAGCTTCTTGATTCTCCATTGTATTATCGTCTTTACTCCGATGACTAGAGATTTGTATTCGGCTATGTTATTTTTGCATGGGAAGTTGAGTCTGAAAGATTTGGGAAATGCATCATTATTTGGAGTGATGAGTACTATCCCTACTCCTACACCATGGTTCGTACATGACCCATCAAAGTATAGTTATCATATCTATATTGCTGGTTGTAGTTTCAGAATAGACTCATATAGAAAGTCAGATATGATAGGCTGATGATTCTGAATAGGTGCCTCTGCTAGTTGATTTGCAATCACTTGCCCTTTGATGGCTTTTCTCTCTACGTATTCTATGTAAAATTTGCTTAGGATCATCACCCACTTTTCTATTCGTCCAATGAGTGCCACTTTTCTTAGTAGATATTTGAGGCGATCAATGTGGGCTCTAAACTTGGTTTGATAGCTTAACATGTAATGCCTCAGCTTCTGGGAAGCGAAGACTACTGCTAGGCATGATTTTTCAATTGGCGAATAGTTAATCTTATATCCTACCAATATTCTACTGAGATAGTAGACAACTCTCTCCTTTCCCATGTCATCATGTTGCACTAAGATCATGCCTAATGCTGATTCAGTTGCCGATATATATAGAATTAATGGCCTGCCTTGGACTGGTGGCACCAATATGGGAGACTTGAATAGATATTCTTTGAATATTTGGAACACTTTTTTGCATTGTTTTGTCCATATAAATGTTATTTCCTTGTGTAGTAGATTCTGGAATGGATGGCACTTGTCTACCAACTGGGATATGAAGCACCTGATAGATTGGAGCCTCCCTTGTAACCCCCTTAGTTGCCTTATGTTGTTTGGTGGTGTCATGTCTAGTATTCCTTTTACTTTCTCTAGATCTACCTCTATGCCTTGGTGTGACACGATGAATCCCAATAGCTTCCCTATGGTGACCCAAATGCACATTCCTTTGGATTTAAACAGACCTTGTATTCCTACATTCTATCAAATATGGGTCCCAATACTTGTAGATGATCTTTTCTAAGCATTGACTTGGCAATTATGTCGTCAACATAGTCCTCCATTTTCTTGTGGATGAGATCATGGAAGATGGTGTCATGGCCCTTTGATATGTTGCTCTCACATTTTTTAGACCAACTGGCACGATGTTCCAATAGTAGGTGTCCCATGCACATGTAAAAGTTGTTTTGTGTTGGTCCTCTAGTGAAATCCTTATCTGATTATATCCTGAAAATCCATCCATGAGTAATAGAATGTGATGTCCTATTGTTAGATCTACTATCATATCAATGTTAGCCAAAGGAAAGTCATCCTTGGGACAAGATTTGTTAAGATCTCTAAAGTCTGTGCAAATGTGGATCTGGCCACTGTGCTTGGTAACTGGTACAAGATTAGATATCCAGTCTCCGTATGGGATCAGTCTTATGAATTTAGAATCTAGGAGCTTCTTCAATTCTACTTTGACTAGTAATGCGACATGAGGATGCATTTTTCTTAGTTTCTATTTGATGGGCTTGGCATTGGGTAGCAACGGGAGATGATGTAGCACAAGCTCTGGATCTAAGCCTGAAATGTCTGAGTAGGACCATGCAAAATTGACCTTCCTTTCCTTGAGTAATTTGATGAATTGTTCTTGCTCCTCTCGCGTGAGTGATTTTATTAAGTAGATGTTCTTTGGGTTCTTTTCATCACCAAATTTGATTCCTTCTGTTTCTTCTGCTAACAATGCTGACTTTTCCTCTGTCAAGGGGAGGATTTCATGATTTCCATCTTCTAGTGCCTTAGTGAGGTTTTCACTAGAAGATATGTCTTGTTTTGTCTTTTTATCATTTTTGTGTCAGTAAGCGCCTTTCATTTTTCACTTAGTGACGATTCTTTTTTCTTTTTCAATTGTTTTTTATGACTGGAAAGAGGAGCTTCCTCCCTAAAATATGTTGATCTATCGAGGTCGATGGAGAAACTTGCTTTATGGTCTCTTGATGTCATTCCCTCTCTAAGTCCCATGAATTCAGCGATAGCCTCATCATTCTCAAAGATATCTATATCAGGTTGTCCTTGTTGATCCCACTCTATCAGTTTTCTGATGTACAAGACATAGGTCCTCATGGTGGGTTGACTTTGTTTGGTTGAATGGGACAATGGAGATAGTTTCGACAAACCTGGATTGTGATGTGGATGCACCACCTAATAAATTTCTATCGATATGTTTATCGATACAGGGCTGGTCATCTATGGTTAATTGTTCGAACAGATCATCGAGGTGTATGGTGGTGGCTGACCGAGGGGAATAGCCTGGGATTGATGGTTCAAAGTCATGGATGGATCTCCACTCATACTCATGGGAGTCAGTTTTTCTAGAATGCTCATCGTATTTCTCACTTCCCTTGTTATCTTGGATCACTTAGTCAATGGTTAATCGGGAATACAAAGTTCCCACTTCAGCTGGCAACAACTGTTGAAGTATGTTGTTGATCAAGATGTGTTATAGGTTTTTCCCCCAGTGTAACTCTACCACTTGTTATGGGTCAATAGTTATTTCTTGGATAGGAGGGATAGATTTGTCTTCTTTCCCATATCCTTACCCTCTCTTAGTTCTCTAGGTTAGCGGTAAATACAACTCTGTTATACCTTGATGTCTTTCCCCCAGACCAGTCGTACCATCATAACCAAATTTTTGCAGCATGGTGAAGCTAGCTCCATAGGTTGATACAAGTAGGGGTTGTTGAAGTGTCTCTTGTGGTTCTTGATACAACCATGTATTGATATATGGATCAAATGGGTTCTCTTCTGCAATGTATCCCCATCTGACAAAGGTTGTGGGTGGACACCTAAACAGAACAGGTTTCAGGGTTTCTGTTGTAATTGCGGGTTGTGGCATGCCATATGTCCTTGGGCTCTGAGGCATGTTTTTGATAGTGAAAGAATCCTCGTAGCTCTATTCACCACATCCCTTGTCGATAATAGATATTTTTCCCTTGCTTCTCGTGACATTTTTTGGAATTCAAATTGACATGGAAGGGATACTTGTCTCTTGGTTTGATGGAACCTAGTTGTCAGTACTGCTTTGGACAGCATTGCAATACTGGAATGGGTTTGGATCTCCTTCTATAATGATTTTTTCTCCCTGGTGTGGGAACTTGATGCACTAATGATATTTGGAGGGTACAGCTTGCATCTCAGGTATCCATGGTCTCCCTAGTAACATGTTGTATCCCAATTCTAGGTCTAAGATCTAGAAGGGAGTGTTCTTGACAATTGGGCCTATCCAGTCTGGTAGAATGATAATACCTTTGGAAGATCTCTCTTCTTCATCATAGGCTCTGATGTTGATCCTTCTAGTGACATCAATACTAGATTTAGAGTATCCTAAGTGCTTGATTATCTTCAGATTATAAATCTTTAATCCAGCCCCACCATCAATGAGGACTCTTCAAATTGAATGTTGGTGAACCTGTGTGAGAAAATGCAATGGGTCATTGTGCAGAGGCTTGTGTTGTGGCACATCATGGTCTATGAAGGTGGCATTCTTGTTGGCTACTATGTGGTTCACCATTGTTTGAAATCTCTCAGGGGTTGTGTCCTTTGGGACAACTTATTTTTGAAGTTCTTGGTCTAGTGCTTGCTTGTGCTGCGGGCATATGCGCAAAAGGTCAAACATGGATATTTGGGTAGGCATGCGCTTTAGCTGATCCACTAGGCTTGTCTGTAGATTTGAGGTTGCAAGAGGGTTGACTGGTGTAGCAAAGGAGGAAGGTATTCCTTGCAAGAAAACTTGTGTACGATGTGTGGTGATAGCACATTTGGCACCTTGGTCTCTGATAGTGATGGTAGCCACATGGCTATCTGAAGGATTTAGACAATTGATAGTGTTGTCACTATTGGCATAAGTGTAGTTGAAATGTTTTGACTGTCCACCAGACCCAGAGGATTTCCCTTTATTGTGATCATGGAATGTGTCATTCAATATCATATGATCAATGGTGCCTTTTTTTGGTTGTTTGTAACATTGATGAACCCTGTGTCAATCAAATCTTGGATGGCATTTTTCAATCGATAACAATTGGGTGTTTTGTGTCCCTTCACTCAATGAAATTCACAGAAATCATTATCATTGTACCAATTTGGTTTGATTGCACCATGTTCATATTCTCTGATGTCAGGGAGAGTCATATTGTTGGATTGTATCAGCTCTCTTAAGGTTGATTCTATCGACTCTCCTAATGGTGTGTAATCTCATTTTGGAAACGGAAACCATAGTTGGCGTTGTGCCTGTGGTTGATTGTTTGACACAGCGGCTGCTTGGACAGGGGCTGGTTGATTTTGAGTGTGCTCTTGTGGAGTGGACACCATGGGTTTTTGGTTAGTCGTAGGTGCACCTTGCAGTGACACTTTGAGTTGGGTGTAGTTGACCATTTTCACATCAATGACACCATCAGTGGTGACATTTTTGTTTTTATTCCACCATTTAGATTTATCCATTGCAGTCTTGTTTGTATTTGTTTGGGTAGGATCTACAAGGACACCTCGTTTGACCAAGTTCTTCTCACAATGAACTCCTCATTCGATGAGTTGTTTAAATTTTCTTAACTTGATTTCTGGTTTTGATTGTGTGTAATTTTTAGCATCAACGTTTTGGATCACACTCTGTGATCCATCATCAAGATAAGAGCAAAGAGCATGAAGGAATGTAAAAATAAGATGCAAACCAGGCCTCACTTAGAAGATAAAAGAGAAAAGGGGGGGTTGGTGAGAGAAAGGGGCACGCAAAACGAGGGGGAGGCTAGCGAGGAGCCTAAGGACAAAGTAGAAAAAATAATAACAAGAAGAAAGAAAAGTA
>MU228287.1:634558-647301 GCA_018584345.1 Thuja plicata | reverse complement strand
ATACACGTTCATGTATGGATATATATAATGAATTTTTGTATGTATATATAATTATATATATCTATTTTTATTTAGTTGTCTAATGTATAATATATATGGACATATATATATATATACATACATTAGACATATATATATGGATATATATAATGAATTTTTGTATGTATATATAATTATATATATCTATATTTATTTAGTTGTCTAATGTATAATATATGTGTGTGTGTGTGTGTGTGTGTGTGTGTGTGTGTGTATGTCTATATATACATACATATATATATGTATATATACATACATACATATATATAGTTTTCTTTTTACTTTTCTTTCTTCTTGTTATTATTTTTTCTACTTTGTCCTTAGGCTCCTCCCTAGCCTCCCCCTCGTTTTGCATGCCCCTTTCTCTCACCAACCCCCCCTTTTCTCTTTTATCTTCTAAGTGAGGCCTGGTCTGCATCTTATTTTTAAATTCCTTCATGCTCTTTGCTCTTATCCTGATGATGGATCACGGAGTGTGATCCGAAACGTTGATGCTAAAAATTACACATAATCAAAACCAGAAATCAAGTTAAGAAAATTCTTATGGATTGTGGAAATCTGATCGATTGAGTTGTTTAAAGTTTGGAGCTAGCTACAATTCTGTTGTAAATGACATATCTAGAATCAAATTGTCAATGAACATGACTATTAGGTATTTCTTGGGTACATCATACATGATCTATTTGCTGTATTCCTCCATCTTTGTAGGAATTTTACAAAGGACTCTCCAACTTTTTGTTTGGTATCACAAAGTTCCTTGATGCTGACCTTGCGCTCGATGTTATGATGGAAGTGAGCGATGAAATTTTCAGCCAATTCACCCCAAGACATAATGCCATGAGGTAAATGTGAGAACCATTCCATTAATGGTCTGACTAAGCTTTGTGGGAATAGTCACATTAAGTATGTCTCGTCGTGTGCGACCTCGATGCAACTAGAAAATAATTCTCATATATGCTCAATAGGGTTGGTATTGCCCCTATATTTGTCAAATTTTGGTACCGAGAAATGAGTTGGGAATAGAGACATGTGAAAGAGTGATCAAAGGGGTACAGGTATAAATCCTTTGTAGCATAATAATTTGGTTGACTTTGACTTTGAAGATCCTCTAGCTGATTTTGTAGGTCTTGCACTTGTTGCATGAGGATATTAGTTTGCCCTTTATTTTGCATATCCATCATTTGGGTTTGAAGGTTCTCCACTTGTTGGATCAACATGTCTATTTGGGATTGACAATTTTTTGTGACATTATACCTCTGTGATGTAGTAGGTATGAGGTTGCGCCTTTGTGTCCCTTGAGTAGGGACATACGATCTCATCCTCAGGACTTGATACTGATTTCCCAACACATAATTCTGATATGGGGGCATGTGATTGGCCCAAGATTGATTCTATTGTGTTTGTTGTTGGGGTTGAGGTTGTTTTTGTTGTTGAAGCTGGTATTTCTATTTTTGGGGTTGTTTTTGTTGTTGCTGGGGTTGTTGTGGTCCTTGTATGAGAAAAGGCCTAACCTTGGGTGGGCATTGACTGAAAGTCAGACCTGCAGAGATGAATCCATGTGGGAACGATGTGTTGACCCCAATGCTAGTAGGGATTGACTGTAGTAGCGGCATAGTTACAAAACGGTTGCTACTTGTTGGTGGGATTGAGGGCATAGCAATAGAGCTTGACTAGACAGGCCATGAGGCTGAGGGTTGAGGCAGACTAGTGACCATGGGTGCACTTAGTTGGGATCTTCTCATGCTTTGTGTGGAAGACGTGCTTGCTTGGTTCGCGGAGTTGGTTTAATTGGACATAGTCTATGCTAATGTCATTGTTGTCAAGGATGGGAATATTTGAGATACCATAGGTTTTTTTTTAGAGGGCTGAGTAGTGTTTTGACATGCGAGAGGGTTTTCAGGCCATATGGTTGACACATTGAATTCAGCAGGGAGTTTGACTCCCTTTTTTATGAACATGGCTAAGAAACATTTAGGATTCCTCTCTATAATAGCTTCAACCACTTGCGCGGAATAGGTGTCTTGTTCTATATCTTTGAGCTCCTCATTTGTGACATTTTGGAACAAAGCTGCCCCACGGGGATTCTCAATAAAAAGAGCAGGACTGGTATTTCTAAAAGGATTGTCCTCTCGCTTTGTTTCCCAAGCGGGGAGTATGTTGATATAAGACTCATCAGGTTGATTTTTAGCCTTCAACCTTATGTAAGGCCCTCCATAAGGTGTGTGAGACATAGTGTGGTCCATATTTTGTGACTAAAACAAGTGATATAAAGAAAAATTAAGGGGATAACCTTTCTAGGAGAGTCTAAGTTATGTTTGGACAAGGGTAATTCTAAGGACAAATGTTGATTTATCTTGATCTCAAAGATTTGATGATGTAAGAATAAGATTGTCGACTATTGCCTAGGAAAAAATTCACTGATGGAGATTAGATGATTTTGAGATAACAAGATCAAGATATTTTGAGTTTGAATCTTCGAACTAATAATGCTTAGATGATAATCCTGCTTTCAAAGAATGGATGATCTTTAAATTTTTAGAGATTCACACAATGTTCTTCACATTTTTTCTGGGATAGACACTAATCTTTGACACAGAATGAAGAGTATTTTCCTTTTTTTTTTTGGAAAAAAAAGGTGTTTATGTTGGATGATATCTGTTTTGGTTACTGATCATGCTGTAGATATTCATGTTTTTTCACTGATGTCAAAATATATTTATGTGGAGAAGACAGACTGGCTATTTGACTAGAAGAAGTGTATGGACACTATATGGATGATTCAAAATGATCTAAGTTGGACTTTAGCAGAAGGCTGTGTGCTGACCTTATTTCTAAGGTCGCTTGACTTAATGTTACAAATTGTGGATGTTACAATTGATTTGGTGAAGAGTGGTTTTCTAGACTGTAACTGTGATTCTAGACAGAGAAGGTCTCTGTGTTTCTTGTATATCTTTCTGGCGAAGATATTTCAGATGATGAAAGCTTACTGGTGGAAAAATGACCTATTTTAGGGTAATGGGTTGAGTTCAATTGTTGTTTTGTTACTGGTGACGTCAGTTGTGGCCTGTATTATGGAGAAGACCTATTTACTGGCCGACTTTAGACATGTAGCATGTGGAATTAATTATGAGCGTGGACTACGGATCTGGAAGTATATGTGATGGATTGCAATTTATTTTTACTTTTTATAAGTACCGTGTGTATCTTAGCAAGGGGTTATATTATTATTTGTATGATGGAAAGCCTTAATTGGACGACCTAGTTAATTATGTTTTAGGAAAGCTTAACTGGTCGACCTAATGAATTACTATAAGAGGGTATATATGGATGATCTTTTCTTGTGGAGAAGATGTGGTAGAGAATAAAGGATAGATAATTGTGGAAGTTGTGAAGCTTGTTGACTATTAGATATAGAGCAGATTTGATGATTCATTGGAACTCACCAAGCAAAGACAATTTCTATCAAACAATTCACTGGATTGTGTATTTGATTTACACACTTGATTCGGATTGTAAATCCTTAAGGGTGGATTTAACTTTCTTTAGGTAATGAGCCTACTATTTTTCTTTGACTCCTAACAAGGTCTGTCTCGTAATAGGGACTATGTACTGTAATGTTGTAACAAGCTCCTAACAGGGATACTATACTCTCAGTACATTATTTGTGGGTTTTAATTCCCACCGGGGTTTTACCTTTAATAGGGTTTCCTTGACAACAAATATTGTGTTATGGTGTTGGCATTTACTGTGTTATCATTTACTTTTGTTGATATGGTTTATAAAGTTTAAAGTTTAATAATCTATACTACAACTGATTCACCCCCCCCCCTCTCAGTTGTCTTGTGGACTGTTATTCCTAAAAATTGGTACCAGAGCTACTAGTCCTTAGAGAGAAAGATTAATAGCTTGAGGTGATCCTTAAGATGACTTACTACAGGAAGGATAGTCTAAAGTTTGATCCTAAAAACTTTGACAGTTGGAAGAACAAGATGAGAACACATTTGCTATGTCTAGGAATTGATTATTGGATTATCACAAAGAATAATGAAAAGATAGTGACTAAGGATGAGTTAGAAAAGGCTTATGAAGATCAAAAGAAGTTATTTTCATGCAATATGGTTGCAAGGGAATCTTTGATTAGTGCTCTTTCAGAAGGAGAATTCACTAAAGTAAAAGACTTGGACTTTGCACATGAGATCTGGACGAGACTGGAAGCATTATATGTTGGAGACAAGTTTACAAAGAAAGAAAAGTTATAGAATTGGAAAAATAAGATGGAATCACTGAAGGTGAAAGAAGATGAGAACATTAGGGCATATGCACAGAGAATTACTATAGTGGTTACTGGCATTAGAAACTCTGGAGGAACTTACAGTGAGGAAGAAAAGATTGCAAAGATACTCAAATCTTTGACACCTGTTTACAGAACCAAAGTACAAGCTATAGAGGAAATTATACCTTTGACACCAAACTTCACCAGAGAAATGTTAATTGGAAAGCTAACTACATTTGAGGCCACAAAATTGGGAGATACTTTAGCTAAAGTTGATTCAACATTCAAGGAAACCGTGCATAAGAACAAAAAGACCCAGTGATGACATAAGAGAAGAGCTTGGAGCTTATGCTAATGAATGGGAATAGATACAGGAGGAAGAAAGAAAGCTAGATGAGTTGTGGCACTGATTTCTAGAAGAGAAAAGAGAGGTGAGGGTAAATTTGAAGGAAAATTACCTTTGAAATGTTTTTCAAGTAACAAGATTGGTCATTTTTCATCTAGATGTCCTACAAGAGTTCCAAAGCACAAAACTAAGTTTTTCAAGTCTAAATATTCAAAAGAAATGGAATTTTATTATGCTAGTGAGGGTATATCAGATGATGATGATGGTGACTATGATTAAATTGTATTTATTTCTATTAAGGATGATGTACCTATGCAAGAGGAAAAACCTTTAGTATCTCGAGTTGAAAAGAAATCTGAATGGGTTATAGACAATGCTTGTTCACATCATATGACTGGAGATCAAAATAAGTTTGTGAGTTTGAAAAGACATGATGGAGGTGTTTTTAGATTTGGTGACAATACTCCTAAGCTTATTATTGGAGTTGGATCTATCTCTTTGGATGGAAAGACTAACACTGATAATGTATTACTTGTTGATGGACTTAAGCATAATTTGTTGATTGTTGGATAGCTAGTGGACAAGGGTTATCAATTGAACTTCATCAATGGGAAATGTTCTATCAAGAGTAAAATAGGAGACCTGATCACATCTGGTACTAAATCCAGAGGTAATGTATTTGAATTGAACACATCTAAAGCTTCTTGTTTTATTGCAAAGGTTGATGATAGTTGGTTATGGCATAGAAGATTTTGTCATATTAACTTTGATAACATTGTGAAGGAAAGCACAACTAATGCAGTAAGAGATCTACCTAAGATTGTAAAGCCATCTAACACTATGTGTAGAGAATGTGTTATGGGGAAGCAGACTAGAAGCACTTTCAAAAGCAAATCTTATTCATCTAAAGTGAAGTTGGATCTGGTACATACATATCTATGTGGTTCGACATGAACAAGACCATACTATGGTGAAAGGTAATTTATACTATTTGTTGATGAATTTTCTAGAATGATGTGCGTGACATATTTAAGAGAGAAATATGAAGCATTTGACAAGTTCAAGTTATTCAAAGAAAAATTTGAGAATGAATCTGGTTTAAAGTTGAAGTGTTTGAGATCAAATAGAGGAGGACAATTTACATCAGAACTATTTAATGCATACTGTGAAGAAAATGGAATACATAGACAGACTTCAGCCCCTAGAACTTGACAACATAATGGGACAGCAGAGCAAAGAAACAAAACTATATTAGATGCTACAAGGACTATGTTTTTGGAAGGAAATGTGTCACATGTTCACTAGAGAGAAGTAGTTGGGACATCTTTGTACACACTAAACAGAATTTAGATCAGAGAAGGTACAAATAAAACTCCTTATGAATTATGGTTTAATCATACACCTACTGTGAAATATTTCATAATATTTGGAAGTAAATGATATATCAAGAGAGCTGATGAGATAGGAAAGTTTGATGCTAGAAGTGATGAAGGAATCTTTCTTGGTTATTCCACTAAGAGTAAAGCTTATAAATGTTTCAATCTAAGATTGAGGATATTGATTAAAAGCGTCAATGTGAGGATAGATGCAAAGTTTCAGATTCAAGAAAGGATATAAGATTGTGGTCATATTACAGAAATAAAAGAGGTTACTGCTGAACCTAAAGAATCCTTGATGATTGATGATGAGATTGAAGATGAATAGACTAAAGCTACTGAGACACTGAAGACACCAAGGTATGTTAAGAAGAACCATCCTGAAGATCAAATTATTGGTGATGCAAGAAAAGGCATGATGACTAGATCTAGAGTTAGAGATGAGATATTTTTAATTTCTCAAGTTGAGCCAAAGACTACTGATGAAGCATGTAGAGATGAATCTTGGACTAAAGCCATGGAAGAAGAACTAGAACAAATAAAGAAAAAATAATACTTGGGAATTGGTTCCAAGACCTAAGAACAAAAATGTGATTGGCACTAAATGGTTTTTCAGAAACAAGATGGATGAGGAAGGAATAGTTGTAAGAAACAAGGCTAGACTGGTATGTAAAGGTTACTCACAACAAGAAGGCATATACTATGAAGAAAAATTTTCTCCCGTTGCTAGATTGGAAGCTATGAGATTATTCCTTGATTATGCTACACATAAAGACTTTAAGGTTTATCAGATGGATGTGAAGTCAACATTCTTGAATGGTGGTCTAGAAGAAGTTTACATTGAGAAACCTGATGGTTTTCCTTTGACAAATGATGAAAATATGGTTTGTAGATTAAAGAAAGCATTGTATGGATTGAAACAAGCACCAAGGGCATGGTATGTAAGACTGGACAAATATCTACTTCATCTTAGTTTTAGGAAAGGTAATGCAGATAGTAATTTATACTTATGAACTGAAGAAGATGGAATCTTGATTTTAGAAGTGTTTGTTGATGATATCATTTTTGGAGGCAATGATAAGATGAGTAAGAAGTTTGCTGAAGAAATGGAAAATTAATTTGAAATGTCAATGATTGGTAAGATGAAATACTTCCTTAGTTTGCAAATTAATCAGAGTAAGAATGAAATTTTTGTATCTCAGACCAAGTATCTTAAAGAAATGTTGAAAAAGTTTGGAATGGAATATTGTAAACCTGTTGCAAGACCTATGGTGATAGGAAACAAACTGACTAATAGTGATGAGACTCAAAGTGTTGTTCAGACTAAGTACAGATCGATGATTGGAGGTCTATAATATCTAACACACACTAGACCAGATATTACCAATGCAGTTGGAATTGTGGCTAGATATCAGGGAGATCCTAAAGAAACACATTTTGTTGTTGTGAAAAGAATTTTTAGATATTTGAAAGGGACAATAGAATATGGATTATGGTATGAAAAATCTGATGATTTTACATTGCAAGCTTTTACTGATGTTGATTGGGTAGGTAATGTGGATGAAAGGCAGAGTACAAGTGGGGCGCATTTTTCCTTGGGAAAAGGCTAGTTTCTTGGTTGAGCAAGAATCAAAATTATATTGCTCAATCTACTGCTGAGTCGGAATATGTTTCTGCTGCAATAAATTGCACCCAAGTTGTTTGGATGAAACAAATGTTGGAAGACATCGAAATAAATTTCAAAGAGCCAATGGTTATTCATTGTGATAACACTAGTATAGTAAAAATTTCAAAGAATCTCGTAATGCATTCAAAAACTAAGCATATTTCTATTAAGTATCATTTCTTGAGGGAGAAGGTAGCAAATAAAGAAATTAGACTGGAGTACATTAGCACAAAGGAACAAATAGTAGACCTGTTTACCAAACCTTTGCCAAAAGATGCTTTTGAATATCTCAGAGGAATGCTTGGGGTGGTGGCCCATCCCAGTGATAATTAATTGATGTAGATATGCATCATTCTAGTGGTTTTCAGAGCTATATCACTCTCTGGACTTGATGTATGGATCTACTCCTTAGGGGGAGTGATTGCAGGAGAACACTATGGAATATATTTGGGTGATCTTGTACCTAATTGTTGGGCATGAAGATTTGAAAAAGCTAGACCTTACAGAAGACTACAGATGAGTTATGGCACCCTTTGCCATTGTTGCCAAAGGGGGAAGGAATCTATGTGAAAATCTCTGATATTTTGGGGAGATTTGTGTGAGGATATTGAGAAGATTGTATTGAGAGAGAGTTCTTTTGGGTTGATGAATATGGATTTTCCCATATGTTTCAATCAATGCCAAAGGGGGAGATTGTTGGATGATATCATTTTTGGTTACTGATCATGCTGTTGATATTCATGGTTTGTCACTGATGTCAACGTATATTTTTGTGGAGAAGACAGACTGGCTATTTGACTGGAAGAAGTGTACAGACACTATACGGATGATTTAGAATGATCAAAGTTGGAATTTAGTAGAAGGATGTGTACTAAACTTATTCCTAAGGTCACTTGACTTAATGTTACATATTGTGGATGTTACAGTTAATTTGGTGAAGACTAGTTTTCGGGATTGTAACTGTGATTCTGGACAGAGAAGGTCTTTGTGTTTCTAGTATATCTTTCTGGAGAAGATATTTTAGATGATGCAAGCTTACTGGTGGATATTCGATATATGTTAGAGTAATGGGTTGAGTTTGATTGTTGTTTTTTTACTGGTGATGTCAACTGTGGCGTGTATTTGTGAGAAGACCTATTTACTGGCTGACTTCAGATATGTAGCGTGTGGAATTAATTATGAGCATGGACTACAGATCTAAAATTATATGTGATGGATTGTAATTGATGTTTACTTGTTATAGGTATTGTGTGTATCTTAACAAGGGGTTATATTATTATTTTTACAATGGAAAGCCTTAATTGGCCGACCTAGTTAATTATATATTAGGAAAGCTTAACTGGACGACCTAATGAATTAATGTAAGAGGGTATATATGGATGATCTTTTCTTGTGGAGAAGATGTGGCAGAGAATAAAGGATAGAGAATTATGGAAGTTGCGAAGCTTGTTGACTATTGGATATAGAGCAGAGTTGATGATTCATTGGAACTAACCAAGAAAAGACAGTTGATATCAGACAGTTCATTAGATTGTGTTTTTTATTTACACACTTGATTCAGATTGTAAATCCTTGAGGGTGGCTTTAACCTTCTTTGGGTAGTGTGCCTTGGTAGGGAGCCTATTGTTTTTCTTTGACTCCTAACAGGATCTGTCTCCTAACAGGGACTGTGTATTGTAATGTTATAACAAGCTCCTAATAGGGCTAATACCTTTTAACAGGGATACTATACTCTCAGTACATTATTTGTGGGTGTTAATTTCCACTGGGTTTTACCTTTAACAGGGTTTCCTCGACAACAAATATTGTGTTATGGTGTTGGCATTTACTATGTTATCATTTACTTTTGCTGATATGGTTTATAAAGTTTAAAGTTTAATAATCTATACTACAACTGATTCACCCCCCCTCTCAGTTGTCTTGTGGACTGTTATTCCTAACAGTTTAAAAGTCTCTGCTCAAGTGCAGAGAAACTCCACCGATTGTGGTAAAGTGATAGGTTGATTGCGGTAATCTATCACCAATTGTGATAATAAAGAGGTCAAGTGTGGCAATAAAAGAGACGATTGTGACAGACTTATGTCAATTGCTGCAAAATGCTGGCAATTAAGGTAAAGGGGAAACAATCTCAAACAAGACTAACAAATGACTTCACTATCTGATAGAATTGATTTTCAGGAACAAGGCTTCTGATTTGGAGAATAGTTTGATGTTGACAACCCTATATTTTAACATGTTTGACTTGTTTTGACAGTTTTGATGTTGGTTTTGCATTTTTGGAAACTGATCAAAGAACAAGCACAATGGACAATGTGCTTTGTAATCTAGCATGGGTTCTGACACAAGTACAAATATATTAATCTAAGAGAATTTTGGCTGTTAAATACAATATTATAGGCTCTATGCTTGAATGTTTGTTAGCTCACACAAGTGTCACACTACTAGGACACGAAGATCCACGACGTAGGTGCCCATGTTTTTATCGTTGCCAGATATTGTTTCCATGATAGTGAAGATCTCTTTCACTACACAAATACCTTGGAACACATATGTTGGGAATCTTGGGGGGAAATTCTACAACCCTTGCACTATAATAAGGTATATATTCGAAGGTGAATCGGGTTGACCTCTAGTTAACAATGTTGTAGTATGGGTCAGTGGCACCTATCCAATTGGTTTGTACATGTGTAACTTACTTAAGAGCCTAGTTGACTACGTTGAATCCTTAGGGATATTCACCTGATCCAGACTATCATCAACATACCTTGTCCGAGCTTGGCTAGATATAAAATGAAACTTTGGTTCGCGGCTTGTTTATATACTAATCAGAAGGATTACCCATTTAAGGTCATTCTCCGAGGAAGAAGCGCATTTCCCGGACAGGCCTTTCTAAAAACTATAAAGGTGTTTAATATAATAGATTGTGCAAGTGCACCAAAGACTCAAGACACAAGGTTAATCAATTAAACCCCAAAGATGAAATGTGAACTAAGCTAAACAACCATACAAGCACAAGTGTTCAGTTTTAAGCCCAAAAGTAGGTGTTGATTGCTTGTTCAATTTTGATGCCCCAAATTTGAAATGTTTGTTTTCCTTTGTTAAATTATTTAACCTCCACGTGAATTTTAAGCTTCAATATTTAAATGTGAGGTTGTGATGTTTGGCATACAATGTTCCTTTTTTTAAAGCACCAAAATGAAAAATGAATGATTTTTTATGTTTCTTTGTTAAATTTGTTTCCACACCACAAGATGAAAATGATAAGTTATTACCAAAAAATGTCTAATCTAAAATTGAAGAATAACGCGAAGCTCCCAAACAGTTAAGACCGCTACGACTAATGGTAACCTTGTACTTAGCTGTGAAATGTTTGATTGAATCAAGATATTTATTGTATGTTTCACTTTGATCTTCTGTTGTGATGGCTTAGATAACTCTTTGTTGCATTCAATAGTTTGCAGTCCTTCTTATGGCCTCTCTTAGTGATCTAGCACTCGGGGTGCATCTGAGTATCCTCTTGGGCATTAGTCATTTGCTCAATCCTACCAAGAAATCAAGAAAGAACACACAAAAAGAAAAAATTTCAAAGATCTTTCTTTTTTGAAAATATTTCTCAGAAAAAATAAAATAACAGAAAAGAAAATCCCTGTATAATTTCAAGACCTTTCCAAAAAAGTAACTTTTTTATAAGAAATGTTGATTTGTGTGCAAAATTAATTTTTTATAAAATATAATTAAAAATTTATAAAAAATTTAGAAAAATCTGAATTTTGGATTGTATCTTTCTTACATCAAAAAATACTTGCAAAATAAATTTTAGATCATGATTCCTTAATTTGTGCCCTAGGGACCCATTTTATCAAAACAAACTAGTTTTAAAAGATCTATTATTTTTGAAAAATAATTTCACAAAAATTAAAATCATAGAGGATAAACCCCCTCTATAATTTCAATACCTTTCTGAAAATGTAAATTTTTTGAAAATAAACTATGATTTGTGCCCAGAAATGATTTTTTATTAAATATCATAAAAAATTATTAAAAAAATAAAAAAACTCCAAAAATCTGAATTTTTTTTGGGGCCTCCTTAGATCAGCGTTAATCTACAAAACAAATTTCATAAAAACATTCCATGCGGTTTGAAAGATATGACCAAATTTCACGCGAGTTGTAAGTTCACATCAGGTTCACCAAAATGTACGCATGGATCAAAATTTGTAACACTCTCAATTTAACAAGGGGGTTAGTAGCACTGATTTGCAATAGGGGAAATCAATAAGAAACAATCTACTAATAACAAAACTATGAATCAATAAAATGTACAAGAAAATAAGAGGAAAACAAATAAATGCAAAACCAATTGCTTGAAGCTTCTATTGTCTCTCTCTACTCCTTCCGAAACGTTGTTTGTGATGCTAAGTATTGGTGTTGGCAGTGTCTATGACTTGGGAGCGTCGAGAATATGATATTGAATTGCTTTGTGATCACAAGATGGTTTGATGCTTGAACCAATCTGATAGAGTAATGGTGCACGTGAGCTTGAAATCCTGGATCCTTCAAATGGCTATGAAGGGTTTGTTATATAGGAATTGAGAATGAGATGAACGGTTGAGATCAATCCCAGAGATAGGAAGATGAATAGTTGAGATCAAAGGGAGTTGGAGAAGCCATCAGTAAACTCCATCTCTTTACTGAGAGAGGAGATAGAGTTTGGTTAACTGAAGAGCTAATTTTGAGTTACCTTTTAGAACTAAAGAGGTGTGTGGAGAAACCCATGTGAACTGAAGAGGTGGGTGGAGTAACCCATGTGATCTAATTAAAGTTATCTCTTTGAAGATAAATGAATAGTTAATTCATTTTTGAATTTAAAGTTTTCAACATGTGGGATAATTGAAGTCTTTTTTATTTAGAATTGTATTATTTGAATGAAATTAAATTAATTTAATTGGAAGAATTTAATTAGTAAGTTTAAATATTTCAATTTAAACTTTAGGAAATTGAATTTAATTAATTAATTAATGGAAATTAATCAATTAAGGTTAA
>MU228287.1:614790-626352 GCA_018584345.1 Thuja plicata | reverse complement strand
GTCCACCTTCTACAAAAGGATTTTAGATGTGATGCACTTGTTAGAATGCAACTACATAAGTCTTTGATCTGATGATAAATGCAATCTTTAATTGCTGATAACAGATCCTATAAAGCTTCATACATATAAGTAATCATCCTTCCATGATTGAATAATACCTTTATCTGCTTATCGGTAGCCTTTGTGTGTTCTTGATAACTGATGTACTCCATTTCTAATCTTTGCATGAATTCTGCCTTCTGCTCCTTAGATGCTCTTCATGGCTATCATTAATAAAGAATTGATGTTCTCACAATTGAGTATGAACATCTATTTATACTAATTTAGATTCAATTATTGATTCATGCATCGCAAGTTAACTCTAGATCCAAGGTTTACAACTTGACCTTGATCTTTAGTTAGATATGCTTTAGATCCGTTAGGATGCTTTAAAGCATTTACATAAAGCTTGCATGACCATCAAATTAAGATTTAAAACAAAATAAAACTCTATAAATAGAATTACATTGCTTTATCTGTCGTGTAAAAATCAGATCCACAATTTGTGGGTTCTTTATCTGTCTGTCATAACTGATGGTCAGTTTTCTTGGTCGTCGGTGTTCCTTTCTTGAACTTGTCATCGGGTATGCCTTTTCTATTTTTTTCGGGTTAGTTCTAAAAATTGTGTTTCCGGTAATGCTTGTGGTCGTCGGTGATGCTTGTGGTCACCGGTGATGCTTTTGGTTGCCAGTGATGCTTTTCACTTTTATACTTAGCATTTTTCTCAAAATCTTTGTTCTATCGGGTATACTTGCATTTCACCGGTACTGCCTGTGGTTCGTGGGTAATGCTTGTTGTCTGTCGATAATGCTTTTTCAATGTTTTTCACTGAGTATACTAAATGGAAAAATAATGTCATCAATAAAAGCAACACAATGTCCTTGGATAGATACACATCAAGGTAAAGAAGAAAATTTAGAAACAACTTACAAGGGCATGCACCATGGATAGAGTTATTATTTTTCCCAACAAGCTCAATTGATCAAGCATTTTTTTTCATCTCGAAGAGAACCATCAGCTTTAATGGCTATGAAATCCAATGCATCGGTGTAAACATCTAATTTTTCTTCAATTGCAAGTTTTTGCAACCTACTTACTATTTCTGACTTCTTAATCTTTGGAAAGAAATATTTTTTACACCTTGAAACATCAGTGTCAAGTAGTTTATTTGGGTTAGTAGTAATAAGTATGAAGATAACATGAGTCGGTGGTTCCTTTAGACACTTCAGAAGTGCTATCCATGTTTTATATACGAACGTATAGCATTCATCAAGGGCAAGAACAACTTTGTTGTTATTTTCTTCCTCCATAAAAGAGTGAAGCTCCTCAAATAAGAGGATTGAATCACCTTCCTTATGTTTAGTATTTATCTACAAAGAGGTTTGAATGGTTACAACCTTCTCAATATCCTCTTGCAAATATTTTGTTTCCTCCTCTAGCCAATATGAAGGCCTATGAACAATAGGTTGTAACTCCTCCCATGGAAACTTTATCTTTGTCTTATCCTCCAAAAATGATATATTAGGGCCATAAGCAGTCCATACAACTGGTCCACCCTTAAAGAGTGAAATGGTATCAGGCATAGAAGGTTGAGAAAGTGAGGATTTTTGTACAGGGAATTGAGAATTTATAGCAGAAAACTCTTGTGATGGAGGGGGATTCTTGAAGCTTGGAATGAAAAATTTGGGGGAAGGGGTTGCCTTTACTTCTTGGGTTTTCAAATGAGCTAACTGTTAGGGTTTTTTCTTGCAGGGCCTCTAAAATGATTGAATAATTTGAATAACTCTATAACTCTAATGCCTTTGTAACTCTGACTCAAGCAAGAGAAAACACTAATTGATGAGGTATTTTGATAACACTGGGGATACCTATTATCACCTCCTTTTTTTTTGAGATCCACTGACTCAGGCAGGTTTTACCTATGATTGATTATTGACTTGACAGTATCTTTAGAGTGGATTTTGCTTATGTCTTGAATGTTATATTCCTATATGGATATATAGATGACAATGAAAATAACTATTATTATTCTGAGGAAGAGCTTAACAATCCAAATCATTATCTTAATGATGATAGAAAACAACATAATAAGGAATTTCATCTTTCTTTCCTTTTATAATTCTTATGAATTTAGGAGGAATAACCTATTTGATTTTCTCTTTAAGAAATCAACAAACTCCAACTATAAACTTTGTGAGTACAATTGATTTTAAATATATGCTCTGAAGGTAATTGATTTTGAATAGTATTAGATATTTTGGATGATGATGGATTACAAACTAGTTCTAGACTAGTGCATATCCTTGGGCTATAGAGTCAAAAGATATAAATCCATAGAAAAATAAACAAATAAAAGTACTATAAGATGCCTTACAACCTACATAAAACTCAAGTAAAGTGCCTTACAAATTACCCTGTCACTCCCACAATGTTATATCAAATCCTAAATTATTGTTGTACTAACTGAAACTACTCACAACATTTAAATCTCCCCTTAGAAGAAACTTGCAAATAATTAGATAGCTACCTTGTAGCCAATATGCTTAACATGCCTTAAAAATTAAACATAAAAGAGTACACTCAATAAGAGAAGAGACAATAACAATATGGAATAAAGCTGCACTGTATTTTATTCATAAATTTTTGCTTCATTACATATCAAGGCTAAAAGCTCAAAAAACACAGACTGAAACCTAGAAGTTTTGGATACTCTACAATTGTGCTTTCTGTCTTTCCCATCTGACATCAGTTATGCCTTTGACATCAACTAAGAATTTATTAATGTCAGTCTCTGCTTTAAAAGCCTCATCCAAAATATTATTAAAACCTTCCATATCAAGATCAGAATTTGTAATAAATGCCTCTTTACTAGGCAGTCTACTGTTAAATTCATTTCTCCGGGCCTCCAAGGCCTTAATCTGGTCATCTTCTCCCTTTAATGGAGGAACAAATCTATTGAAACTCGATCCAAAAAGGCTCATCTTTGCCTCTATCTGATTTAATTTACCTTTAAAGAAAGGTAAAGTCATATTTATTTTCTTGATCTCATCCTCCACCTCTATCACAATCTCTGGCAGATCTGGCCTATCTGGTTGTAAAGAAGTCAACCTCTCAAATAGTTGTATCCTAGAAGACCATGTTGTGAAAAAAGGAGTCAAAATGGAGATGTACCATGTCACCTCAACATGTAAAGTAGGTAACTTATTATAAGCATTTAGGATTAAATCAGTTTTATCTTTTAAGACATCAATCCTATGTTGAAGTATATTCAACAATGCATTTATGGAAATCTCATTATCTTTCTTATCCATATCATCTATTTTTACTTCTTCCTTTGTTTCAAATTTTTCTTCTATTTGTGGAGGCTGCTCTGAGGGTACATAAAAAACCTCTAGCTTTTCCAACAATTGTAGTCAATTCAGCAATTACCTTATCTTGTTGATGAATCTTTATGTGGCATAGTTCTCTATCCTTGGCTAGGGCACTAGCCTCCTCTACCAGGACACCACATTTCTCAGACAATTGCTTTGTCTTATCTTCATTCAAATGTGCCCAGTGTGTCATTATTTGAGAAATATCCAGATCACCTGTGTTTTGAAGTGTCCATACCATTTGGTTTCCCACCATGCTCTCTTGAATATTCAACAATTGAGGCTTCTGGTCTATAGGACATAGACTCCACATGGAAAATGCTTGGTAATTTGGACTATATCTAAATCCTTTAATCATATCACCAATTTGGATCTCAGTGGTCATTTTTAAATCTGATTGCTTTCTTATTTTATTTATTATAAATGTTGAGGATAAATCCCAGCCTTCAGCAAGCAACATGCCACTTTCCAACACTAATTTTTTTGGCTTCCTTAGGAGTGATGTCTTCAGTTTCAGGATCATATGTTTGTAGAGCTAAGAGAGCCTCATTTGTCACTGCTTCTTCACCAACTATTCTCAATTGCTCTCTGATCTCTTCCTTCTTTTTCCATCTAAGGAAATATTTGAATTCATCAGTTTTAATGAAATCATCATCTTCCAAGAACTGTTGTTGATGGATCAATCTCTCATCTATACATGTTCTAAGGGGAAACTCTATGTTTTCTTCTACCTCTTGTTGCAGTTTCTTTCCTTTCCTGATTTCCTTTCTCAAATTATGATCATATACTCTGTTACCAGGAACAAGAGCACTTACTCTATCCTTTTTTCTCTCTTTTCTTATGTAAGTCTTATCATGAGATGTTTGACCAAGATCAACTTTTTGCCTCTTGAAAGCAGGCTCATCTATATCATCAAGCTGAGAAACTTCAGTCAAGTCTATAATATGTCCCTGTTCTCCTTGTACCTGAACTGCTTCTGCAACATTTTGTTGTGGTTGATCCATATGAGGTGGATTAACATATTCTTCTTCACTCTCATCCTCATATTCAGACTCTGAATATTCAGGTTCTTGTCCTCCCTTTTTTAAATCTAAGCATCTATCCAACTGTTCACAGAGTGTGTAAAAGTTGTTCAACATAGCTTTGATTTTATCAAAATATGGTAAATCGGGGTAAAATCCTCCAAATTCTACTCCTTTTCTTTTTATCTTTTTTTCTAAATTCAAAAGTTCTTGGATTTTTTCTCTTCTATCTCTCACTTCTCCATCATCAATTATATTCATAGTTGCATCCTCCTCCACACAATCACCATGCACATATGTATTTGGTATGGTAGGAGTTAGGAGTTTCTTAGCTCCTGTAATGAATCCCTCTAGATCTATATATCTATACAATGTTGCTCCCATCTTACAACTTTCCAACCATTTACTTACTAAATCAATATCACCTTTGCCAATCATAAATTGAAAGATCTTGAACTGCCTAGGGGTTAATGTCCCCTTCCTATGTGGTGCAAAGTGTTCATTATCAGTTAACAAATTCTGCCAAATAAATTCCATTGTTGCAACTCTTGATGGTACATGATATGGTAGGACATGGGGAGGATGTGTGCATCCATACACTCTAATCATAGTGAAATTCTCCTCTAAAAATAAGTCTCCCCAATTGTGGTCACCTTCCCACTTATCAAAATACTTACATGGTCTCAACAGTTGTAACACCTTCACTGGAAGTCTATTTTTTTTGACACCCAAGATCTGCATCAAAGGGTAAACAATCCAGTTTTCAAATCCATAAAAATCATAGTCTTTGGAAGTGAAATTCCATATCTTAATCCAAAATTGGACAGGATTAGGTTGGTCATGAAAAATTCTTTGGGGGTTTAAACTGTTTACATCCATGATGCCATAATTAAAATGCAATAAAAAATGCATCAGAATAGAATAGTGTAAGAATTTAGGATCTTTATCCTTCTTCTATATGGCCACAAATGCTTCATGCATCCTATCAATGATATATTGAATGTAGTCATAGTTGGTACTGGAATGCACATCTTGTAAATCTAAAACCATCATCAAAATCCCAGTATTTATCTTCTCAGCTCCTCCATCCCTACCCAACACCTTACACAAAGCATAAGCAATCTATTTGATATAAAAATGTAAATCCTTGAAACAACAAGGTGTAGTTCCTGGAAAAGGGACAATATGGTTTCTAACCTCTTTATGGATATGTTTCTGTAGTTGATTCCTAGCAATCCTAGGCTGTTACCTATATCTTTCCTCCTGCTTTGTGAGGTTAATTTGAGTAGACATAGTACTATACAAGCTGAAGGCTTGCATAAAATAATTCCTATTCAGAATTAACAATGCAGTACAATCACTCTTTTTAATTGTCTTTGACAAGGGGTCATAGTGGTTTGCTAAACCTAGAAACAAGTCTACATGTATGAAAACATCAAGAACAATTAACCTAGCCAAACCACTAGTCCAAGGGTTTGATATTGGTATGACCTTGTTAGCATTCTTATAAAATTAATTGTAAAGAGAAAAACCTGTAGACCCTAGTGTCTGGGCATCTCTGATATTGTAGTATTCATCTGCCAATATGTTGGCATTTGCCCTCTTGTTTTGTGTAGATCCAGGTAACAGATTCAAAAACTCATCAGAGAAGTTCCTCTTTCCCTTAGCATCTTCATCCACATCATCGCTCTTCCCACTGGTAGATGCCACACTAACTGCTTTACTCATTTTTTTATGTTCTCTACTTCCTTTTCACCGATATTGGAACAAATCTTCTCCCAGGAGACCTTACCCTTCTCTGTGCACTAAAGATAATTCAAGAACTCTAAAAACTGAATAATCACCCTAAAATTGATAGAAACTTTACTGAATTAACAATTCTTTCTTCTTAAACACAGAAAACCTAGCAAATTTTCTGCTATGAAATTCTAGATGCATGATGAATGAAAATAAACCTAAGATCATCCCTTTATGGTAATTTCACAAAGTACTTAGCTCATTATTGAGGAATCAATCAATTATGTCTTCGATTTTACATGCTATGGTATTAATTGAAATCCTAGCCATAGCTCATGAATGTGACAGGAAATCAAATTCAAATGAGTACATTTTTAGAAAAAACCCTTATAAAATTCTAATAGAATCACATTTTGATATGATTGGCTCTTTATCAGATATCTCAGCTACCTTTTCACATAGTCATTAATTCTCTGCACTCCAATTGGATGATAGATCTCCATATTGTCATGTCAGAAACTGCCATTTATGTTTTTCTCGTCATAACTATCACTCTTCATATCTGGCAACCTAGCGACTACACATTGTCTCCTTGTCGCTGATCAAATATCTTAACTCTAATTTCTTCTAGAGATCTGGCGACTGCATGATTCTCTTCACCTCAGCTTAACTATGGTTTACTCCTTTCGATCATGCAACTAAATGAATCCAAGTCGCTAGAAGAATAGCCTAACTCTGAGTTTATTTGGAGACCCCATGACTATGGTTACTTTTTCATCTATTAAGCTTTGATCGCTAAGTCTCTGAATGCTTCTTTTCTTTTACGAGACCCCACGACAACCCTTAGTCGCTTAATCACTAAATAAAACTTCTCTTTAATATTTCCTTTGGAGACTATGCGACTAAAGCTCAGTCTCAACGTCATGAGAAGTTTTTTACTCTGTGCAAATTTTATAGAGACTCAGTGACTACCGTTGATCTTATCTTATTCTGCATCTGACGGCTCCACCAAGTCACTGAATACATTCTTGAAACCCTAAATCATCTAGAGACTACGCGACCATAGTAAAATATATACCTTCACATCTTTTTGTCTCCTAATTGCCAAATAATATTTTTCCATTTCGAGACCATGCAACCGATGCTTTTTGCTTTTTTCATTTTGGACACGTGTCTTATCTTTACTTGTTTGTCTCCAAGTCACTGAAAGGATGCTGACTTATCAAATTTGACCAGCGACTACCCGACAACCATATATTATATTTTAATCTATAATTTTTTTTCAAGTCTCAAAACTTTTTACTTAACTCACCTTTTATCTAGAGACATGGAAACTAAAGCCTTTTAACTCATCATTAACTGTGTTCTGATTTGGAGACTCCATGACTAAGGGAATCACTAAGTCTCATGATAATGTACTAACTACAGGATATACTGCGTGGCACTGTGACTTAACCGTTTGTCTCCATGTCGCCAGATCATATTTTCTTCATTGGGAGACTTCGCGACAAAGGCTTATCACTAAGTCTCATGACTTATAAGGTATATTCTTTTCCTTTTAGAGACATCCCGACTAAAGTGAATCGCTAAGTCTTGTTATGAAATGGAATATTCATTTAACATTAGGAGACTGGGCGACTAATCTTAAAAATCACATGACCTTTTTATAACTTAATCTTTTCAAAAAGTAACTTGAAAATTTAATGATTAACATATCTAGTAGTGTTTTTTTTTGCATATAATGGAACCTAAGATAGGGCTTTTTACCATTTCTCTAGATTTTGACCTAAAAGCATGGAGATATTTTAGGGACCTTGTAGTTTTGGACATATTTTTAGAATTTGTGCACTTCTCAGTTATGAAGATATCAAAATTTTTAGGGTAAACACCAGAACTGGGAATACAACCAATAGTGGCTCTATCTGAGGATTGACTAAACATAGTTTATAGCAAAATGTCTCAGAATCTCTAGTTGCAGACCACATAAAAAAATGGGAGGGATGCAAACTAACCTATTACAAAAGGGAAACTATTTATAGTATTTACACAACTGAAGGAAATTATTTACAGTATGATACATACTTACTTGTGCATGAACTTTGGCTCTTAGTTGAAGAAGGGCTTGAGAAATTTCCTATGCACAGGCAACTCAAAATCTTCTCCATTCATATTCTTCAATAGGTAGGAATCTTTTCCAAAGCTCTGTGAGACAACACATGGTCCAAGCCATAAAGACTCAAATTATTTGTGTTTTCCTTTAGCTTCTTCTCTTGCATTCCACTGAAGGACTATGTCACCTGGTTGGAATTTTCTCTCAGTAGCCCTTCTGTCAAACAGGTATTTCATCTTCTGTTGTAACTTAATGTTTTATTTTTGGCTATTTCTTCTTGTCTCATCCAACTCTGCCAACTGGATCATTCTATTTTGCATAGTGTCAGAAACATCTAACTGTTCTTCTTGTATAAACTGATATACTGGTAACAAATTATTGATAGGCATTCTTGATTGTAATCCATATACCAGCTCAAATGGAGACTTGCATGTTGCTCTCTTAACTGTTATTCTGTTAGCCCAAAGTGCTAGCTTTAATTTAGTATGTCATTCCCTTTTATTCTTTTCAAGAGTTCTTTTCAGTATTTTCAATATACTTTTATTACTAGACTCACCTTGTCCATTTGCCTGTGGATGATATGGGGATGAATATGATATTTTAATCCCATATTTTTCACATAAATCTGTCATTTCTTCTGATCTAAAACTCATGGCATTATCCATTACTAATTTAGAAGGTACACCAAATCTAGTCATAATATTTTCCATTAAAAATTTAGTGACTACCCTGCTTGTTGCCTTTTTTGTAGGAATGGCCTCAATCCATTTGGTAAAATAATCTGTGGCTACAAGTATCCAACTGTGTCCTCCACTAGACTTCTCTTTAAATTCACCAATGAAATCAATTCCCCACATAGTAAAAGAGGCTTCAGTACTTACTGGGTTTAACAACAAAGCTCCTGAAAATTTAAGCTTATTTGAGAACCTTTGACAAGGCTCACACTTTCTGACATATTCATAGGTATCTTTGAATAAATTGGGCTAATATTTCCTAGCCCTAAAAATCTTGTGGGAAGTAGTCTTAGCAAAAAATAACCTCCACATTCTCCTGCATGAATTTCACTTAAAACCTTTTCAGCTTGGTATTTATCCAGACATAATAGCAATACACCATTCTTATCCTTCCAATATAAGTCTCCTTGAATCAAAGTGTATCTTTGGGTTTGCAATTTCAGAGTTCTTTTCTGATTTTCTGTCATATGATCAGGACATTTGGCATTTTTCAAGAGAAACACAATATCAGTATAAAATGGTTGCCTTTCTATGCTTGTAACAGTTTGATCATGTATCTCTGTATGATTTATTTGTACTAAATCCAAGTTTTCTTCTATCATGAGTTTTGCCAGACCCTGACCTCTTACCAACTTTGTAATATGGATCTCAAGGTTAAATTCCTGAATTTTGGTTATCCACTTACATCTCTTACCAGTAACTTTTGACTATGTAATAATATCTTTCACTGCTGAGTGAGGAACATATGCTTGTATTTGAGCACAGACCAAATATGGCCTAAAATGCTTTACAGCTTTACCAAAGAATAAGCCTATTTTTCCATCATCTCATAATTATGTTCTGCAGCTTGTAGATATTTACTATAAAAAGCTATTGGATGTTCAAATCCTTGTTCATCTTTTTGTAGTAAAATAGCAGCAATTGTATGATAAGATGCAAATAAAAATAGAGAAAAGGACTTACTATAATCTAGAGATTTTAGAACTGGAGCCTCTTGTACTGCTTTCTTTATTTTCTCAAATGCCTGTTGGGCTTCTTCATTCCAAATAAATTTTGCATCTTTCTTTAGCAACTTTACAATAGGTTTAACAATCTCTGCAAAATTTGCTATAAATATTTTGACAAAATTGATCTTTCCTAAGAAAGATTGTACTCCTTTTAGGTTCTTTGGAGCAATAACTTTCTAAATTTCTTACACTCATTCAGGGTCTATTCTTACCCCCTCCTTAGACACTATATGTCCAAGCAAATTTCCCTCTTGTACTACAAAATGACATTTCTTGGGATCCAGTGAAACACCATATTCTAAGGCTTTATTGAAAATTTTACCCAGGTGCTCACAGTGATCCTCAGCTCTCTTAGAATATGCAGTTAAATCATCTTGATAAATGACCATAAATAAATGAATGAATTCTTTAAAATCAACATCCATGGCCCTTTGAAAAGTTGCTCCTGCATTTATCAGTCCAAATGGCATTATGATATAAACATAGGTTCCCCATGGAGTGGTAAATGTTGTTTTGTACTGTTCTGATTCTTTAACTAAGACTTGGTTATATCCTGAGAAACCATCCATCATAGACAGCAACTCACAACCAGTCACCTTATGTAACATTGCTTCCATATTAGGCAAGGAATAATTATCTTTTAATGAATAAATATTTAAATTTCTAAAATCCACACATAGTCTGATATCACCATTCTTCTATCTGACTGGTACTAGATTTGATACCCAATTTATGTGTCTGATTGGCTAGATTATCCCAGCATCTTTTAACTTCATCAATTCTTGCTGCATTTTAGGAGCTAACAAGGGGTTAATAGGCCTCTATTTTTTTCCTAAATGGTTTCACATTTGACCTTAGTGGGATTTCATGTTGAAAAATATCTTCTCTATAGGCTTTCAAGTCCTCATATGACCAAGCAAAGACATGTTTATATTTTCTTAACAGTTTGATCAAATTTGTCCTTATATGAGAGTCTAAACCTTTTCCAATATAAACAACTTGAGGACTATTTTCAGATCCTAAATTTATTTCCTCCAAATCCTCAACCTTGGCATTGCTTAATTTTGTTGAATCATTATGTTGATTACTAAACAATTCTTTGAGCTCAACCAGACCCCTAGGAATCTAATTAGAACTTAACTAAACAACCTCATTTCCCAAAATATAGTCTTTTCCATCATTGCTTTGTAGCAAAGTATTACAATCTATACTCTAGTTCTCATAATGGTCTAGACATTGAATAAATCTCAAAATATCTTGGTCATCCTGAAAAACCTGCCAGTTGTAAATGTTATCCAGAACAACTGGTCTTGTCTTGACTTCCAATATTGACACCCCATGTAAGGTCAAATCATCAGTTTTTAGAGAAAGATTTGCTAAAAAATCAGCCATTATATTCTTTGACATTTCTATTTAGCTTATATCAAAGGCATCAAACATTTCAATTTGATCCCAAATAGCATACTTATACATTTTTAATCTATCATTTTTTACTGCATATTTGGATCTAACTTGAGCTACCACCAATTCAGAATCACCATA
>MU228287.1:602517-614740 GCA_018584345.1 Thuja plicata | reverse complement strand
ACATTTTTAATCTATCATTTTTTACTGCATATTTGGATCTAACTTGAGCTACCACCAATTCAGAATCACCATAAACCTTTAAACATTTAATCCCATGTTTGATGGCAATTTCAAGTCCTAAAAACAATGCCTCATATTCTACAGTATTATTTGTACATTGGAAGGCTAATAAAAAGGAATACTTGAAAGTTGTACCTAATGGAGATATCAGTAATACACCTGCCCCTGATCCTTTTTTTGAGCAAGCCCCATCAAAATACATTTTCCACAATCCATCACCTTGTACAATCAACTCTTAATTTAGAGGATCAACCTCTTCATTTTGATAATAAAGTTCACTCTTTTGTATCCTAAAATTTTCCATATCCATATCAATGCAATAATTAATGTTAGTGTCTTCAAATCTTTCTATCATGTGTGGAGTTCTACCCTCCCTTGACACCTTAACATTATCTCCAGCAATGTTAAAAGTAGCATATGCTAAATCACTTTGTATACTACCTCCCATTGAAGCACTCCACTTTCTTGACAGTAGCATGCCATAATGTGGTGGTATATCAACAACAAGAACATTCATAGTCATTACCACATCAGGACATATGGCTAATTTATAAGGCATAGCCTCAATGGTACCAATCATAGGGACTTCTCTAGAGTCCATTGCTTGACATCTCCGATGAGGAGTATCAACCTGTAGTCCCATTGACCTCATAATTTCCAATGGCATAATAGTATTAGATGCTCCTGAATCAATCATATAGTTTTTTAGCATCTTTCCATTAATTATTAGTGAAAGAAAGAATGGGTCAACAACCTTTGGGGAAGAAGTTGTATTTAAGAAAATTTGAGGAATCTCAGATGTTAATACCTCAACTTCCTTCCCTTTGTTAATTGGTTTCTTGCCAACATTCTCTGGACTTTGGAATTTTATTATGGGCACGCTGTTTAGTAATGACAACACCTTTTCCTTCTGTTCTTTAATTCTCATCATTTCTAGAAATGGCACCTTTACTGTCATTTGGGAAAAACAATGACCTATATCCACTGGAGTATATTTCACATCTGAGGACTTTGATTTTTCCACAGTAATGTCACTTTCCTCAATATGTACATTCAGAGTTGGTTCTTTTAACTTTTTGCTTTCTATCTTAAGAACAGGAGTACCTGTTTCTTGCTTTTTTTATTCTCCTTCTTGTACAACATTTGGTTCTAAGGCTTTTGTAATGATTTTAACCTAATGCTTATTTACATTTTCCCCCGATCCTTCCTTTTTTTGTACATATTTGTTGTCTACTTTATTTTATTTTATAAAGAGACCAGATGAATGACTACCAGTACCACTCACTACCCTGTTTCTCAAATGGTAGTTGCTTCTAGCCTTGTTCACTAAATCTGCAATAATCATAGCTTTGTCTTCATCTGAAGATTTTCTAATAAGTGGAAGATCCTGATTGTTTTGAGCATAACATCTTATATGGTCATCAGTTTCCTCTGCTTCACTATCTGATAAAAATTTTTGTTGATGACTTTCTACCCTTCTTTGTGAACTACAAGAATCATGATTCTCAATTTCACTGTCTGAATCTATATCATGACATGAATAAGTATTTGTCATACTATGATCACACTGTTCACCCTCATCATTTCCTTGTTCTTCATTTACTCTTAAATCTAAGGAAACAATACAAAAATCAGGGTTATGTGGGGCTTCACAAGCTTCACACCAAGGATCATCATTGTAGAAATGGACAGTGTTCTTATGTCGAGGGTCTGGAGTTCTTTTATCAGTCTTCTCCTTTCTAGGTGGAATAATAGGCTTCCCATCCTTAAACTGAGTTCCATAAGGATTTTTTTTCATTCTATTTTGAGGATTATATGTATTATTGTAAGAAGGCATATTGTTATGAGGAGCCCTATATTCCTTATATTCTAGTTCTTTTAGGTTGCTCCTACTAAACCTTGAGTCATCTCTCCTATTTAATTTACCAGACACTCTTCTGTTCATTTCAATATTCATTGCTATCTTATAAGCATCGGTAAGAGTTCTAGGGTTTTTATCCCTAAGAGCATATCCCATTTTAGAATCAAAGGCATTTAAATAAGTTGCTAAACATACCTCTTCATCCAGCCTTATCTTCTGAAATAACTTGTGCATAGCTCTTTGAAATCTGGTATTAAACTCAGTGACCTCTTCATTGTAACTCTTTTTGATGTTGTTGAATTCATTCAACAAAAAGTCTTTATTTGTTTTATCTCCATACTGATCCTTAAATAATTCAATTAACTCATCCATGGAAGCGACAGATCCATTAGAAGGGCTCCTAAACCATTCTCTAGCATCTTCTACTAGAGACTGAACAAATAATTTCATTAACACATCCTCATGAGTGATATTTAAATCATCAACAAAATCAATGAACTTTCTTAAATGTGTTTCACAAGAAATAACATTGTTACCTACGAACTTTGGGAGCTTTTCTCCTATATCACCCACATCTTTAGGGAATGCATTAGGATATCCAGGGATACCAATGAAGTTAAACTATTTATACCTTTCAGTATGCAATGGTTTTCTTTGAAAATTGTCATTCTCCTTAAAAGAAATGGCTTTTGCTTTAGAAGCTGTTGTATTCTCTGTCCTAGCATGAGAATACCTAGAAGACTGCAAAAAAAATATTTTCTTCTTCATTTCAATTGTTGTAGCTTCCATTTGTGCCTTTTCTAACATTTTATCCATGGTCTCCTTTTCAATTCTTAATTTCTCCAAATCAATATCCAACTTGCACATTTGCTCTGTTAAAGGCTTCTAAAAACCTAGGTTCTTGATTTCTGTATTCAGTCCTTTTTTGCTTACCTTTGTCCTTCTATAAACTAGAAGCTTTATAAGTAGGTGGTATTTCTTGGTCCTTTTGGGACCTCTTTGTATCTTTTATATTTTGATGTCTTAAGGATCTTCTTTTAATCTTATCAACATCCTTATGCTCATTTTTTTTCTTTCTCAGTTCTCTCTCCCTTTTCATTTGTTGAATAAGGGCAAGTTGTTTTATGATAAGTCTTTCCTCATTTGCTATCTCATCAGAGGGAGCTTCTTCAGAATCTGAACTATATGTATTTGTTTCCTCTCTTTCACTAGAAGTGGAAGTAATTGTAGGTGTTTCTAATACTTTGTCCGCAGCTTTTTCATATTTTGAAGTATTTCCATCATGAGAAGGATGATTGTTGATCACCTCTCTCCTAGAATTACTTTCTTTACCTCTTGGAGGAGTTTCATCAATGCTAACTTCATTTCTCTTCTTCCTCCAGGACATTTCCATCCTTGAGGATGATGGGATTCCACCATCTAAAACCTTCTTAGAATTATTTTTCATTCTTGACCTAGTATTCATTCTGAAAGATATTTACTAAATTTGTACTAATCTCAGAGATTTTGTTTTAGATTCATCACCCAACAATAGTTAGGAATGAATGAATACTTATCAAAATAAAATCTTGACAACTATAACTGGTATGATTTTTAATCACTTGAATTCCCCAATAGAGTTGCCAATTTGTTAGGGTTTTTTCTTGCAAGGCCTCTAAAATGCTTGAATAATTTGAATAACTCTATAACTCCAATGCCTTTGAAACTCTGACTCAAGAAAGAGAAAACACTAATTGATGAGGTATTTTGATAACACTAGGGATACCTATTATCACCTCCTTCTTTTATGAGATCCACTGACTCAGGCAGGTTTTACCTATGATTGATTACTGACATGACAATATCTTTAGAGTGGATTTTGCTTATGTGTTGAATGTTCAGTTCCTATATGGATATATAGATGACAATGAAAATAACTATGATTATTCTGAGGAAGAGCTTAACAATCCAAATCATTATCTTAATGATGACAGACAGCAACATAATAAGGAATTTCATCTTTCTTTCCTTTTATAATTCTTATGAATTTAGGAGGAATAACCTATTTGATTTTCACTTTAAGAAAACAACAAACTCCAACTGTAAACTCTGTGAGTATAATTGATTTTAAATATATGCTCTGAAGGTAATTTATTTTGAATAGTATTAGATATTTTTGATGATGATGGATTACAAACTAGTTCTAGACCAGTGCCTATCCTTGGGCTATAGAGTCAAAAGATATAAAACCATAGAAAAATAAACAAATAAAAATACTGTAATATGCCTTACAACCTACATACAACTCAGGTAAAGTGCCTTAAAAATTACCCTGTCACTCCCACAATGTTATATCAAATCCTAAATTACTGTTGTACTCTCTGAAACTACTCACAAAATTTAATTCTACCCTTAGAATAAACTTCCAAATAATTAGATAGCTACCTTGTAGCCAATATGCTTAACCTGCCTTACAAATTAAACATAAAAGAGTACACTCAATAAGAGAAGAGACAATAACAATATGCAATAAAGTTGCACTGAATTTTATTCATAAATTTTTGCTTCAATACATATCAAGGCTAAAAGCTCAAAAAACACAGACTGAAACCTAGAAGTCTGGCTTGCCAATATATTTCATCTCCCTCAAAACTATTACATTTGATCTATATATAGGTCTTAAACCATCTTCAAATCCTTAAGGAAAGGATGCAACAAGCTTCAAATGGTTTAAGAAACCTAACCCTAAAAAAGATAGAAAAGACAAAAAACAAGAATTCTCAAGCAGTGGGAAAACAAGAATAAAGGATGAAATCTGATCTTCTTTTGTCTTCACATGAATTTTGGCACCTTTGTCTGATTGTGTTTAGGATAGTATCTGATATTTGTATTGAGACAAAGTGAACGACATTTTAGGATAACCTACACTTGTCTATTATGATTACTAACCTCCCTATGCTCAATGATCAGGTGCCAAGTGTTCGTCTCTATTCTTTATCTAGGACCTCTTCTTCTATTTCAACAGGATTCTTTTTATTCAGTTTTGTCTTAAAATCCCATGCTGTCACATCCTCCTCTACAGACCAATCGAAGTTCTAGATACTCTGCAATTGTGCTTTCTATCTTTCCCATCTGACATCATTTATGCCTTTGACATCAACTAAGAATTTATTAATGTCAGTCTTTGATTTAAAAGCCTCATCCAAAATATTATTAAAACCTTCCATATCAAGATTAGAATCTATAATAAATGCCTCTTTACTAGGCAATCTACTGTTAAATTCATTCCTCCGGGCCTCCAAGGCCTTAATCTGGTCATCTTCTCCCTTTAGTGGAGGAACAAATCTATTGAAACTCGATCCAATCAGGCTCATCTTTGCCTCTATCTGATTTAATTTACCTTTAAAGAAAGGTAAAGTCACATTTATTTTATTGATCTCATCCTCTACCTCTATCATAATCTTTGGCAGATCTGGCCTATGTGGCTGTAAAGAAGCCAACCTCTCAAATAGTTGTATCCTAGAAGACCATGTTGTGAAAAACGGAGTCAAAATGGAGATGTACCCTGTCACCTCAACATGTAAAGTAGGTAACTTATTATAAGCATTTAGGATTATATCAGTTTTATCTTTTAAGACATCAATCCTATGTTGAAGTATATTCAACAATGCATTTATGGAAATCTCATTATCTTTCTTAGCCATATCATCTGTTTTTACTTCTTCCTCTATTTCAACTTTTTCTTCTATTGGTGGAGGATACTCTGAGGGTACATAAAAAACCTCTGGCTTTTCCAACAATTGTTTAGTCAATTCAGCAATTACCTTATCTTTCTAATGAATCTTGATGTGGCATAGTTCTCTATCCTTGGCCAGGGCACTAGCCTCCTCTACCAGGACACCACATTTCTTAGACAATTGCTTTGTCTTATCTTCATTCAAATGTGCCCAGTGTGTCATTATTTGAGAAATCTCCAGATCACCTGTGTTTTGAACTATCCATACCATTTGGTTTTCCACCATGCTCTCTTGAATATTCAACAATTGAGGCTTCTGATCTTTAGGACATAGAATCCACATGGAAAATGCTTGGGAATTTGGACTATATCTAAATCCTTTAATCATATCACCAATTTGGATCTCAGTGGTCATTTTTAAATTTGATGGCTTTCTTATTTGATTTATTATAAATGCTGACGCTAAGTCCCATCCTTCAGCAAGCAACATGCCACTTTCCAACACTAATTTTCTAGCTTCCTCAGGAGTGATGTCTTCAGTTTCAGGATCATATGTTTGTAGAGCTAAGAGAGCCTCATTTGTCACTGCTTCTTCACCAGCTATTCTCAATTGCTCTCTGATCTCTTCCTTCTTTTGCCATCTAAGGAAATCTTTGAATTCATCAGTTTTAATGAAATCATCATCTTCCAATAACTATTGTTGATGGATCAAGCTCTCATCTATACATGTTCTAAGGGGAAACTCTATGTTTTCTTCTACCTCTTGTTGCAGTTTCTTTCCTTTCCTGATTTCCTTTCTCAAATTATGATTATATACTCTATTACCAAGAACAAGAGCACTTACTCTATCCTTTTTTCTCTCTTTTCTTATGTAAGTCTTATCATAAGATGTCTGACAAAGATCAAATTTTTGCCTCTTGAAAGCGGGCTCATCTATATCATCCGGCTGAGAAACTTCAGTCAAGTCTATAATATGTCCCTGTTCTCCTTATACCTGAACTGCTTCTGCAACATTTTGTTGTGGTTGATCCATATGAGTTGGATTAACATATTCTTCTTCACTCTCATCTTCATATTCAAACTCTGAATATTCAAGTTCTTTTCCTCCCTTTTTTATTTCTAAGCATCTATCCAACTGTTCATAGAGTGTGTAAAAGTTGTCTAGCATAGATTTGATTTTATCAAAATATGATAAATCAGGGTAAAATCCTCCAAATGCTACTCCTTTTCTTTTTATCTATTTTTCTAAATTCAATAGCTCTTGGATTTTTCTCTTCTATCTCTCACTTCTCCTTCATCAATTATATTCATAGTTGCATCCTCCTCTACACAATCACCATGCACATATGTATTTGGTATGGTAGGAGTTAGGAGTTTCTTAGCTCCTGTAATGAATCCCTTTGGATCTATATATCTATACAGTGTTGCTCCCATCTTACAACTTTCCAACCATTTACTTACTAAATCAATAGCACCTTTGCCAATTATAAATTGAAAGATCTTGAACTGCCTAGGGTTTAATTTCCCCTTCCTATGTGGTGCAAAGTGTTCATTATCAGTTAACAAAAGCTGCCAAATAAATTCCATTGCTGAAACTCTTGATGGTACATGATATGGTAGGACATGGGGAGGATGTGTGCATCCATACACTCTAATCATAGTGAAATTCTCCTCTAAAAATAAGTCTCCCAATTGTGGTCACCTTCCCACTTATCAAAATACTCAAATCGTCTCAGCAGTTGTAACACCTTCACTAGAAGTCTAGTTTTTTTGACACCCAAGCTCTTCATCGAAGGGTAAACAATCCAGTTTTAAAATCCATAGAAATCACAATCTTTGGAAGTGAAATTCCATATCTTAATCCAAAATTTGACAGGATTAGGCCGGTCATGAAAAATTCTTTGGGGGTTTAAATTGTTTACATCCATGATGCCATAATTAAAATTCAATAAAAGATGCATCTGAATAGAATAGTGTAAGAATTTAGGATCTTTATCCTTCTTCTGTATGGCCACAAACCCTTCATGCATCCTATCAATGATATATTGTATGTAGTCATAGCTGGTACTGGAATGCACATCTTGTAAATCTAAAACCATCATCAAAATCCCAGCATTTGTCTTCTCAACTCCCCCATCCCTACCTAGCACCTTACACAAAGCATAAGCAATGTATTTGATATAAAAATGTAAATCCTTGAAATAATAAGGTGCAGTTCCTGGCAAAGGGACAATATGGTTTCTGACCTCTTTAAGGATATGTTTCTGTAGTTGATTCCTAGCAATCCCAGGCTGTAACCTGTATCTTTCCTCCTGCTTTGTGAGGTTAATTTGAGTAGACATAGTACTATACAAGCCAAAGTCTTGCATAAAATAATTCCTATTCAAAATTAACAATGCAGTACAATCACTCTTTTTAATTGTCTTTGACAAGGGGCCATAGTGGTTTGCTAAACCTAGAAACAAGTCTAGATCTACAAAAACATCAGGAGCAATTAACCTAGCCAAACCACTATTCCAAGGGTTTGATATTGGTATGGCCTTGTCAGCATTCTTATAAAAGTAATTGTAAAGAGAAAAACCGTTAGACCCTGGTGTCTAGGCATCTCTGATATTATAGTATTCATCTGCCAATATTTTGGCATTTGCCCTCTTGTTTTGTGTAGATCCAGGTAACAGCTTCAAAAACTCATCAGAGAAGTTCATCTTTCCCTTAGCATCTTCATCTACATCATTACTCTTCCCACTGGTAGATTCCACACTAATTTCTTTACTCATTTTTTTCTGTTCTCTACTTCCTTTTCACCGATATTGGAACAAATCTTCTCCCAGGACACCTTACCCTTCTCTGTGCACTAAAGATAATTCAAGAAGTCTGAAAACTAAATAATCGCCCTAAAATTGATAAAAAATTTACTGAATTGATAATTCTTTCTTCTTAAACACAAAAAACCTAGCAAATTTTCCGCTATGAAATTTTGGATGCATGATGAATGAAAATAAACCTAATATCATCCCTTTATGGTAATTTCACAAAATACTTAGCTTATTATTTAGGAATCAATCAATTCTACCTTCGAGTTTACATGTTGTGGTATTAATTGAAATCCTATCCATAGCTCATGAATGTGACAGGAAATCAAATTTAAATGAGTACATTTTCACAAAAAACCCTTATAAAATTCTAACAGAAACACATTTTGATATGATTGGCTCTTTATCGGACATCTCTGCTACCTTTTCACATAGTCATTAATTCTTTGCACTCCAATTGGATGATAGATCTCCATATTGTCATGTCAGCAACTACCATTTATGTTTTTCTCGTCATAACTATCACTCTTCATATCTGGCGACCTAGCGACTACACATTGTCTCCTTGTTGCTGATCAAATCTCTTAACTCTAATTTCTTTTGGAGATCTGGCGACTGCATGATTCTCTTCACCTCAGCTTAATTGTGCTTTACTCCTGGCGATCACACTACTAAATGAATCCAAGTCGCTAGAAGAATAGCCTAACTCTGAGTTTATTTGGAGACCCTATGACTATGGTTACTTTTTCATCTATTAAACTCTGATCACTAAGTCTCTGAATGCTCCTTTTCTTTTATGAGACCCCGCGACAACCCTTAGTCGCTTAATCACTGAATAAAACTTCTCTTTAATATTTCCTTTGGAGACTATGCGACTAAAGCTCAGTCTCAATGTTGCGAGAACATTTTTACTCTGTGCAAATTTTATAGAGACTCGGCGACTATCGTTGATCTTATCTTATTCTGCATCTGACGGCTCTGCCAAGTCACGGAATACATTCTTGAAACCCTAAATCATCTGGAGACTATGCGCCCATAGTAAAATATATACCTTCACATCTTTTAGTCTCCTAATTTCCAAATAATATTTTTCCATTTGGAGACTATGCGACCGATGCTTTTTTATTTTTTCATTTTGGACATGTGTCTCATCTTTACTTGTTTGTCTCCAAGTCACTGAAAGGATGCTGACTTATCAATTTTGACCAACGACTACCTGACAACCATATATTATATTTTAATCTGCAGTTTGTCGCCGAGTCTCAAAAAATTTTATTTGACTCACCTTTTATCTGGAGACATGGTGACTAAAGTATTTTAAATCATCATTAACTATGTACTGATTTGGAGACTCCGCGACTGAGGGAATTGCTAAGTCTCGTGATAATCTACTAACTGCAGGATATACTGCATGACACCGCGAGTTAACCATTTGTCTCCATGTCGCCAGATCATATTTTCTTCATTGGGAGACTTCACGACAAAGGCTTATTGCTAAGTCTCATGACTTATAAGGTATATCCTTTTCCTTTTAGAGACATCCCGACTAAAGTGAATTGCTAAGTCTCATTATGAAATTTAATATTCATTTAACATAAGGAGACTAGGCGAATAATCTTAAAAAGCACATGACCTTTTTATAACTTAAGCTTTTCAAAAAGTAACTCAAAAATATAAACCTGATTAACATATTTAGGGTTTTTTTGACACTTTTGCATATAATGGAACCTAAGATAGGGATTTTTACCATTTCTCTGGATTTTGACCTAAAAACATGCAACTTTTTCAAGGACCTTGTAGTTTTGGACATATTTTCAAAATTTGTGCACTTCTCAGTTATGAAGATATCAAAATTTTTAGGGTAAACACCAGAATTGGGAATACAACCAACACTAACTTGAGCCTCATTTGTTCATTTTTTGTAGCAAATTGATTTACAATTTCCTCCTCAAACTATCATCTTTGTTGGGCCTCCATCTATTGTTCATGGAGATTGGTCGGGTAAGCCTCTTCCTCTTTTTACATGTTAAGCTCTTGTTGCATGTAAAGCTTGTGTTGCCTCTTGATTTCATCAACCTTCCTACCAAGGTCCTACAATTGTTGAGCCATATTTAACTCATTCATCTTCCTTTTAAAGCCCAACATAATGGCCTTGAGCTCACCAATGTCATTTGAAGATGTTGGGATTAATGGAGAAGGGGAAAGAGGGTGGTAAGCATATTGGACATACTGGTTGTTTGATGTTGCAAGGATATTTGAGGTATAAGCTAGTTGTGATTAGATTGATATTGATAGTAGGAGGGTTGAGGGGTATAATTTTAATGATATGGGGGAAAAGAGTATATATTTCTATGAAATGGCTCCATGTTAGAGCTTCATAAAAGTTAAGAATTCATAGAAAACTTGGAAATCATAGAAGATAAAAAAATAATCTTATACATGTTGGAGATTTGATTCTGAACAGTTGATTGATTGTATGTTTGTCATTGATGATAACATATAATACACAGCAGCACTTCTGTATATAATGACATGAAGACTTGCGTGGATAGATACATGTTGTTGACATGTTTATTATGCTATGTTCATACACGCAGACACAGATATGATGTTTCGGTAAAGATATATAATTATGTTATTGACGGTTACAGTTCTGGAGGAATAACGGTTTAAGGCCGGTGTATGTAACGTGTTTATTGAGTTGCACCTATCTTCAGGATATGTGTATGTATATTCATGATTAGTTATGAGTTGTGGATATTAATCTAAAGGTGCCAAATGTATTTCAAGAAGATTGCAAAGTTATGATTAAATTGGTGAAGCCGACTTAGTGAAGCGACGTGTCTATTCAGTTTATACTTGTGTGATTGTAATTATGCTTGCGCGCTTAGTAGAGCCAACAAGGATGTTATGAAGAGTCGTCTAACAAGTCTCATGATCTCATACTTGGTGTATGTACATATAGAAGGTCATTTGTGATAAGAAGAGTTGCGAAAACCAGAGATTAGAAAAGAAGAGCAGAGTGTTAAAGCAGCAGAGCTATATTTATCATATGCTGATAATATATATATTGAAATAGAAGCTTTCAAAATATAGATAAGATTGTTGTAGTGCTTTACAAGAGGTTAAATCATCGACGCACAAAAGGAACTGATCAGACAAGCAGTTTCATGAACAGCAGTTCACCTTGTTGATACAGTGTGTATCAAATATCCAGAAGGTTGTAGCCTTCACCTCTTGGACAGTGAGTCCTTGGACAGTAAGTCCACCACCCCTAATAGGGTTATTGTAAAAGACTCCTAACAGGGTCAGACCCTTAACCAGGTCACTATACTACTGCATTGTAATGAACAACTCCTAACAGGGTTGGAAGATCTTTTAACAGGGATCACTATAAACAGTATAGTTTTTTGTGGGTACTAATTCCCACCAGGGTTTTTACCATTTGGTTTCCCCATAACCAAATTTATGTGTTGTGTAATGTGTTATCTAAATGTGCATTTACTTTGTATCAATCTGGATTAACAAGTATAAGAAAAAGATAAAGTTGTTGATAACTGATTCACCCCCCCCCTCTCAGTTATCCCTGAAGTATTTTAACAATTGGTATCAGAGCCAAGTGCCTTAGAGAGAAATCCTAACAGCTAAAGGTAGATCAGATGGCATACTTCAAAAAAGAGAGCCCTAAGTTCGATGGAGAGAACTATCTGGATTGGAAGAACAAAATGATAACACATCTACAATGTGTTGGCTTTGAGATCTTTGAGATTGCTA
>MU228287.1:582958-597144 GCA_018584345.1 Thuja plicata | reverse complement strand
TTCCCCCCCCCCCCCCCCCCCCTCTCAGTTATCCCTGAAGTATTCTAACAATACATACCAACACTTAGACTTGAAACTAGTAGATATGCACTCAGAGTCACCATGGTTCTTGATGAAATTCCTCCAAAGGCTTTAGAAGTGAGAATAACAGCCAAATTCTTGGTAAATAAAATTTATCTTGGTCCACCAAGGGATGTTCTTGAACTAATCTAAATCTTTGTTCCACCGGGTGTGCTGAAAATATTTGTTATCACAAAATTTTGCATCCATGTTGGGTATGACCCCTAAAAAACCTTGTAAAACATTGAATCATCCTCCAAGTATGGGACCTTGTGCATTTAAAGCTAAATCTTTGGAGAAGATCGACTTCCTTCCAATCAGGGTGCACCTAAGCTAACTAAACTAACAACTTTGAGGGAAAAGGGAGAAGGAGAATGCATGAAATGTAAAAGGGGCGATGCACCAGATTGAAACATGGATCTCTCTTCCTATAACTACACTAAACATTAATAAAGAACCCAAAACTACATAGATCTCAACTCTAATCTACCCTCCAAGGACTCAAACACGGGTCTGAATCAATGAGATGATATAAGGGAAGTTGCATTCACAATACAACATTCATGAGTGTGTTAGACACAATGTATAAAATAAGAAGACACAAGAATCATTTAAAACAAGGCAAAAAAATGTACAAGATAGCTAAATGTGAGATAAGGTAAAAACTAAGATTTTATAGTTGCAAAACAAAATTTGTTTCAAAAGAACCAAAAAGAGAACCTAGAAAATGTACAAAAGATTACTTTTATAGAGTTAGCATAACTCTGATTACAACATTAAGGTTCAAACCCAGAACTAACTCGAGTTAAGTTATAGGACAAGTCAAACAAATTAGATCACAAAATTTGATCTCTGTGTGTACATCTGGTCCATGAAATGATAGAAAGAGTCCAAAAGAATGCATCTAGTAGATCAAAAAGTGATAGAAAGAGGCCCTTAAATTGTGGCTCCTTTGTTTGAAAACCCTTACTCAAATTTTCATTCTTCCTGCAACCAAAATGTGTTTTCTTCCTTTCTGCTACCCATGAGACATGTAGGTTTTTCCCATAGGAACCCGACCTTGAAAACCCCTCACTCCGCAAGTATCCCTGAATCGGCCCTGCAAAGGTTTGAAACACTAAAAAATCCCTAGTCTCAAAAAACATCTGCAACATCTTTATACTTATTTTAAAATATTAGTTTAATTATAAGCCCATTCAAAAATCTCTCTTTATATAGAACCAAATATTAAAAATAAATTCCTACCTTATTTAATAAATATTTAAGAAGGGATTACTTAAGGCGTATCACTCTAGCAACCTAATGTGCTATAAATATATTTTTCTGATCAAGATAGCTCTTTTCTTGATGTGAACCACACACTAATACAATCCACTAGTTTCTAGAATTCTTATGCATGTCCTCAATGCCTCAAATCACATCAACTAATTGGAACGTTAGGCTCAAGGTATATTGCAGTGTCAGTGCCAATATATATTATAAATTGCCTACATTTTTTCAATAGAAATGATTCTAGGAAGGCTATGGTAGCATATCTACTCACTCCCAAAATAATTTCTCTTTCTCTTAGAACTAAAATATGCTGAGTCCAATCATGTTAACAAGGTCCTTTCATGCTAGCCTATGATAATAAATTTGTTGATAAAAATAAAATTTCCATCTAGAGCAACTTGGTTGGAATTAAAAAAGAGAAAATCGGTAATATTTATTCTTATTGGAGGAACTTTAGATCAAGAGGCAAAATTCATTCTACTGTATTTTTGAATTACTCTATGGACTGTATATTGTTTGTTTATCACAATTTATACAATATCATTAAGTATACCTAATAAACTTTAAACTTTTGCTTGATTAAATATTGACTACTCTAGATTTCTATATCGCATGACCAGATTGGCTATGCTTTTCTCCGGTGAGAAAGCTATGAGTGGCTTGAGCCTCCTACTACAATTATTCACTTTAAAAAATTATTTAGTTGGCATTCATGTAAGGTTAATGAGGATTGTGCAACTAAGGTATACTAAGTTTGTGAATGATTACTAGTGTGTTTTTAATTTTAATTTTATTCTTTTGAATAAAGTTAAATGAATAAGATGAGTCTATCATTAGTAGGGTTACTCTGCGCGGAGGTTTCCTCTAATTTTTTAATCTTAGTTTTTATTGAGAGAAATAATAATAAATACGCTCATGTTTTAAATTCTACACGAAAGATGAATATATTTCAGTATGAACCATTCTAGAAGGAACAAAAGGTGAAAGGAAATCTATATTTGTTTGTCTATAAAAGTACCCTGAGTAGTTTAATTCATACCTTTGGTGAGAATATGAAGTTTTGAAGGTAAGGGGATTGTGTACATGTTTCTTGTAAGTAATCTCCCTTTGCTTATTTTAGCTAAAGACCCATTGTTTCCTATCTACTCTTAATAGCCTTAAGAATTTAAAAAGATTTAACTCTCTATGTCTAAGATGCAATCTAAACAATATTTAATACAAGGAAAGGAAGTTACAATATCTCTCTTTAAGGAATATCATTAATAAGTATCAAACATCACATTTTATAACTTCAACAACAAAAATAAATCCACCCTTATTTATATGGCTCTTAGAGACGCTTACTCTTCTAATACACATTGAAACTTTATAACTTGAAACAAGATGAATTATTTCTTATCTTGTCACTTTAAAAATAAATATATGATTGTCATGATAATTTAAATATGGAAAAATGACAAAAACTAAAATTCTCATTTATTACACCATGCAAATCTCAACCCAAAATTTTAGAAATAATGCTTAAACTACAATTTTAAAGACATTGCTATGATATACAATGGAACATGGCAACAAACAACTTTCTCTCCTTCCAACTTGATGGCATCATGAGACCTTGGGGGTGCTAGTCATACTCTGAGTAGGAAAGACCCACTTCACCATGGAGATCAATAGTAATAGCTTATGAACAATACTCATCAAACACACCTATGTACTAGCATTCTCTCTAAACTACTTTCCTTGTAAGACACCACATATAACAAACATCCTACAATAAAGAAATACTAAACATATAAAAGAGAGAATAAACTTATCTCTTTATGAGCCCCCATTTGATGATCTCCTTCCTTCCCTCCATGCTAACTCCTCTTCTTTATTTTCATCACAAGTTCTCCAAAAGGAGAAGTGGGTAATGGCCTTCTCTTCCTTCCTTCACAAGATATATAGAGATATCAACCCTAAACATTCTCTTCAAGGCTTATATCTCATCACTTTGAGAAAAGTGAGTTTTTGAAGGGCCACATCAAGTCCAAACGACAATGTCACATGTTAGATAAAGGTCCTTAACCCCAAGGTATTTACCCTAGGGACCTATTTTGCACAAAGATTAAGAAATTTGATCAAACAACACCCTTTGAGGACCCGCACAAATATTCATGCGAGTTTTGATTTAACTAGGATTCTCCATACCCTAATTAAAATCACCTCACCAATAAACTATCCCCAAAATATATTTGAAGTAACCCCTAGATTATTTAGGCCAAAATACAATCATCTTATCAATAATTCTCCAAAATCCCTAGATAGGGCTACACTTGTGAATTCCATAAGGGTGTTTAATTTGGTCATGATGTTTCTCAATTCCTCATTTTACACACTTTGTTTCCTGCACAATAAAGGGTATGTGGAGGATCATGGTGGACCAAAGTAGGCCCTTAAGTGGCATTGAAATTTCAAAAATAGAGTTAGGCAATTTTACATAAAAATTTCAATAATTTTTCAACCTTATATCAAAAATATGCAAGAATAGAATCTGTAGAGAATTGGATGTAGTTTCTAAGCTACTAGTTGTTTTTGAGAAAAATTAATCTATTTGGTGAAAATTTGAAATTTCAATGTAGTAGTACAAAATATTTGAGAAAAATATAAGAAGTGTATGTCTAACCACCTTAGCCACAATCAAATGATAATATTTTTTTATAAGATTCTAGATATGAGTAGAAGACTCATGTTCAGATGTGGCATATATTTTTTGTATTTTTCTTCAAGCAAATAATTAATCATGATTTTCTTACTACAACGTTTTAAGAATATAAAAACTTGTATCTCTAACCACCATAACTTGGTCAAAACACTATAAATTTCAAAACAAAAAATAATCCTATAGTATGTGAAGTATAGAATATGATGAATATTTCATATTTGTAAAATGTTATATCGTTTGAAGGTTATAGATGTTTTTCAATCAGCCTATCAATCAGGACTTTGGATGTAATTCAATTATAAAATGAATAATAATTATTTTTAAGCTCAAAATAATACAAACTTTATTTTGGTGGAAAGTGGAAAATCTCCTTAAGAAACCCTTTTTGTTTCTTCAATTTCAAGTAAAAAAAAGTCGTTAGCTACATGGTCAAAGTTTGGAAATGCAAGGAAATCTCGTAAACACATTTTTTATGTTGACATTCTAGGTTTTGTATATATATAAAAGTAATATAATAATATATTATAATATATAATAAACTAAATCATTATATTACTATTATGTGTATGATGCTATATATTTTATTTAATATAAAAATCTTGTGTTAAATATTATATATTCCTCTCTCTCTCTCTCTCTCTCTCTCTCTCTCTCTCTCTCTCTCACATTAAATTGTGTGTATTAAATTATTATAAATACATATATGAATTTTATATAATACATTGTATATATAATGTATTAGATACGTATGTGAATATTGTAAGTATCGAATATCAAAAACAATTCAATATATGATACTTTTTCACAAGGGTGCCAACATTAAATTCTTGGTGCCCTTGTTAATTTTTTGAGGCCATGTCAAAAATATTAGATATCTGATATTAATCTGATAATTGATACATGGGCCACACAAAATAGGTCAGTGAGCCATTTTGTGCATTCCAACGGTCCCTGCATTATTTTTGTAGGAAACAAACATGGGGTTTCAGATAACAAGAGAGAAATCAGACATTTTGGAGCATCCTTTTCATAAATGTATCATTGGAAAACATTTTTTATCATATTTTTTGAGGTATACTGAGGAGAAACATTCGTTGAAAGAAAAAATGAAAGAGAAACCTTAAAAAATACCAAATTCAAGTATATAGACAAAGAGATAGAGAGTGTCATAGGAAATGAAGACAAGTTATGTCAAATATTAGTGAGGGTGGGGCCTCTAGTCCACTGGTAAATATTATTTCAAGTGAAGAGGATAATATATATAAATATCGGGCATGATTTTGAAAATAAACATGAAACTGTAGAGATTGATATTGAAAATGTTGAAAAATATATTCAGGTTGGGAATGCAAACGTTGAAATTGATATGAGTAATGTTGGAATTGGCATAGAAAATGAGGTTGATGAACCAAATGTTGGAAATGGCATAGAAAATGAACCAAATTAAAATGTTGGAATTGGCATAGAAAATTATGTTGATGAACCAAATGAACGTTATAAAATGCCAAATTACATGAGAAATGAAGTCCCTTATGTTCAAGAAAGACAAATTCCAAATTCAAGACCTTCAAGAACCCCAAAATCGTTACTTGAAATCAATGAAAATATTATAAAAAATTTTGAAGGCAAGAGATCTGTCATCATAACTGATGTTGAGTATGTTGTGATGTTATGGGTTTGGTAAGATGCTTAGTTATGATGTTTATGTCATCATTGATGTCAACTTAGTATTTGTTGATGTTGTTACGTTGATGTATGTTCAAGAGATTGAATTCTGAGTTGTAAAGTGAATTGGAGTGTGTGATCATACATGAAGACTAAGTGATGTCTCTAGATGCTATATCTATGACCAAAAACATTTATCTTATGTATTTATTTTGTTATGAATGATTGAAGGTTGAGTATACGTTAACAAGAAGAACGTGATGTTTCATAGGAATAATGTTTTGATGATTTTGTTAAAAATGTTTCTATTCATATGGTGTGGTCATAATATGTATATCTTAGATATTTCATGAGGTTGTGGTTGCGACCGCATCATGTTTTGACAATCATAAGGCAAAGTTTCAAGTGACAGAAGGTTGTTCATCAAAGAGGTAAATTTGTTCTTTAGAACAGTCAATCAGATCCTTGATCGGTGATGTTGCATCATGTTTTTGTAAGTGTTTATGTGTTCGAGGGATCATGGTGTTGTTGTTGATCGACGAGAATTGTTTAGTTGGCATTTTTATAATTGTTGAGATCGGACCTACTGGAGGTTGTGCCAGAACATCAAAGAATGTATTTTGGTTTGACTTTTCTTTGTCAAATTGATGTGCGATGAATTAGAAGGCCGACCCAAGTTTGTTAGAAAGTATTCTAGATTTGTAATACATTTTAGGGCTTTCTCATTAAGCATGAAAGATTGTAAAACATTTTGTAAGGTCATTAATTGCCCTAATCTGCTTGTATTATGTAAATATGTAAAATGATGAAACAAACAAGTGTAGATCATGGATGTAGAGGTGAAATCAAGAGAGAATACAAAAGAGAGAAAAAAATTTGTATGTGTAGAAGAGATTGAGCTTGAAATAGATCTGTATTAGCAAAGGAAGTGCTACTTTCTCATATCATTTACTTGTTGATTCCTAAAAGCTTCATCAAGCTAAATCTCTTAACCAAGTAGATCCTAATAGGTTTGAATTATAAATCCTTTAACTAGGTGACTCTTTAATTAGGTTTTAAATCCTTTAATCAAGTTACTCCTACCAGGGTAAAGTTCCTAACAAGGCTAGAGGTAATGCTGTGACTGGGTGACTCCTAACAAGGTCTTGCTCTTAATTAGGCATTATTGTAAGCTTTTAATAGGGCTAATATCTTAATTGGGCATACTTTAGAATAGTGTAGATTTTTGTGGGTGTCATCCCCACATGTGGTTTTCACCCTATTGGGTTTCCACGGGAAAAAAATTTGGTGTTATTGTGATAGGGAGGCTCCTATCCTAGAGTCAGCTTGAATGTTTTTTTAGGTCACTTTCTAGACCTATTAGGGGTTTCTTCCCAACCCTAATCTAGGATAAAACACTTAGTTCTTTCCCCAAATTTCCAAGGGCCTCACTACCAAAGGTAAAACAATTCTTCCTTGAATCCACTAGGGTAGATTCTCACAAATCATCCTAAACTCTTTTCATCTACCTTAGAGGATTTAATTCACTCCAATTCCATTCAATTTCATCCTTTCTTGTAGATCTTGGACCATAGTTTGACCAATTTACCATCGAGTTCAAAAGTTTATAGTTGAAAGGATAGTAGCCCTTGCAGCCCTAATTAGGCTCCTAAAACCAAATAAATCCACACCTTCCAAAAGAAACCCCCAAATTAATCATTGATCCAGACACCATTGTGGTCATTCTTATATATTTTTAGGTTTTTGGTTCATCTACCTATTTGAACAGTTCTTTATGTGGACTCTAACAATGTCCTTAAAAATAGGGCTAATTAGGGCTAATTGTATGGTTTTCAAACAATGGTGGTTGAGATGGATTAATAGGATATTTCCAATGGTTCTATGGTTTCCTCAACACCCTAACTCCACCCTCCAAACATTAATTCTTCCAATCCAATCTAATCCTGCATCCATAGGTTGATTGTTGTCTTCATGCTCCTAGTGGGGCACAAATTGTCACGCCTAGGGAAAGCTTGCAAAAATAGAAAAATCCAATTTTAGAACCTATACAAAAAGGAAAAGACTATAAATTGGATCCTATTTCCATCCTCCATGAGCTATTAATATTCCATGGTTGGAATTCATCGGGGAGCCATATTTACACAATCAACCCTCACACTGGCAGTGAACAGTCTAGGAAGGAGTTGAATTTATTCCACCACTCAAAAATATACAAAATCCTACAAAATTTATTCAAATATAAAGGAAAAAAATAAATTAAGCTATTCTACACAATAAAATGAGTGTTTCAATCCATCTACATTAATTTCAATCAAAACCAAGTAAAACTGTGAAATACAGAGAACTGTCACTTTGATCCTTCTTGGAAAATGCAATAATAAGTTGTCCAACCTCCTTAAAGTGATTTTTACATGCTTAAATATGTCCCATGGACCCAAAAAAATACCCAAGATGACCCATAACTTTCATTAGGTCATTTTGCAACTTTTGACCAAATGTTGTCAAGCAACATTTGAAAGTTGTAAAAGTTGCTCGTGCAACTTTTACAATTTCATCACTCTGGCCCAATGAATGGGTTCCACAAGGTTCATAACCATATTATATACCTAATTAAACTTAAATTAGGTCCTATTTGACACTATATGTTCCATTTTCTCACCTTTCCCTATTTTGGCATTCAAAGCATCAATAGGGTCTCTTGGACCAAACTAACCACATCCTAACACACCATTATTTATTTATATAACCTAGCATAGGTCTTCCACAACAAAATTTCAGGGATATAACCCCTAGGTTCTCCACCATGCTCCCTTTGAACAAAAGAAATCAAGTTATATCAGGAGACAGTAATGAAGAATCTATTTCAAGCTTCTTGAAGTCATCTTTTTCCACCCATGTAGCCTCTACTTTAGGTAGGTGTTTCCATTTGATAATAATATCCATATACTATCCGTGTTTGGTATTATTCTTATCTTTTTAATCTATTATCCTCTCTACTTGTGGCTTGCTCTTGGATGGTAGGGTTACATCAACAGCAACCTTCTCCACATCAGAATTATTCTCAGTCTCCTCTGGTATTGGACCTTTGCATTTTACTAAGTCTCGCACATTGAACATCGGTGAAATTTCCAAATATGTGGGTAGATCTAATTTTTAAGCATTTACTCCATATTTTTCAGGACTTTACAAGGCCCTACCCTTCTCATTTGTAACTTACTAGGTACACCTTTCTTCAATCTGACTTTTTTCAAATGCACCATCACTAAGTCTCCCACTTCAAACTGTAATTCCTTCTTCTTTTCATCCACTTTGGGTTTCAATATATGGGTGGCTTCTTTGAGTATCTTTTTGACTTGATCATGTACCTCTTTCATGGATTGTGTGAAATCCTCTGCATGTACACTTCTACCCTCCATGCTTCCTAAGTCTCTGAGTTCACAAACACCCCTAGGATTAACACCATAGACCATTGCAAAAGGACTCTTTCCAGTTGTTATGTTCACACTATCATTGTAGGAAAACTCTGTCTATGGTAACACTTTATCCCATACATGTCCATATTCCTTTGTCAATCACCTCAAAAGGATACCTAAGACTCTATTAACAACCTCTATTTGGCCATCGGTATGGGGATGATAAGCAGACCCAAATGAGAGGTTGGTTCCCAATCTCTTCCACAATGTCTTCCAAAAGTATCCCATAAACTTGACAGCTTTGTCTGAGACTATGCTAAGAGGCAATCCATGAATTCTCACCACCTCCTTGAATAACAAGTGTGCAATGTAACTAGCATCATGAGTTGTCTTACATGGAATGAAATGGCTCATCTTACTCAACCTGTTTAAAACTATAAAGATACTATCAAATCTAGTATTTTTCCTCGGTAATCCAACAATGAAGTCCATGATTATGCATTCCTATGGCCTATTGGGAATGGGAAGTGGTTGATAGAGACTAGCATTAGAATCAGTCCCCTTTGCTTTCTGACAAACAATGCATTATTCCACATACTTCTTAATGTCTTAATGCATCCTAGGCCAGTAATAGAATCTTTTAACTAACTCAAGGGTCTTATTGAGACCAAAGTGTCCACTAAGACTACCATTATGCTTCTCTTGTATGAGATTTTCCCTCATAGATCCCTTAGGCACACATAACTATCCTCCTCTAAAAAATAACCCATTCTATAATGTATAGTCTATAAATTGACTATGGAAATGATTATTGAACTCCACACATACCTTATATGCCTCTGAGAAGTCTTCATCTTCTTTGTAAATTTATTTGAAAGTTTACACTCCTATGCTTTGTAATTGCACTTCTTCAGCAGTGAGAAGTCTCCTTCTCAAAGCATCAGCAACCTTGTTCAATTGACCCTTCTTCTTCTTAATAGTAAAGGTATAGGCTTGCAAGAACTCCATCCACTTAATATTTATATTTCTCAGCTTGTCTTGAGAATTAATAAAACTCAAGGCTTGGTTATTCGTAAACACCACAAACTCTTTGGGTAGGAGATAATGTCTCCACTTCCTAAGGGCTTGGACTAGGGCATATAGTTATATGTCATAGGAGGATTAACTCTTCTTGGCCTCATTTAATTTTTCTCTATAGAAGGCTACTGGTCTTCCCTCTTGACTTAAAACAGCTCCCATTGCTATAATGCTTGCATCACACTCTAGGGTAAATAGTTTATCAAAACTTGGTAGCACAAGGATAGGTTGGGTGGCAATTTTTTCTTAACATTTCAAATCCCTTTTTGGCTTCCTTAGTCCACCTAAACTTAGCTTTCAACCCATCTTCAAAGTCCCTTGTGAGACCACGAACCCAAGGTATACAAATTCTTGCTTCAAGAACTCGCACTTCTCCAAATTGATGGCTAACTTCTCCTCATGCAATCTCCTCAACACAATCTCCAAATGTTCAAGGTTTTATTCTTTGGTTTTACTAAATATGAGGATGTCATCAAGATAGACTACCACAAACCTTCCTATGTAGTCTTTTAGAACTTCATTCATCAATCTCATGAATTTTCTAGGGGCATTACTAAGCCCAAATGGCATGACAAGCCATTCATATAGACCTTTTATGGTTTTGAAGGAATTCTTCCACTCATCACCCTCCTTAATTCAGATTTGGTGGTAACCACTCTTGAGATCCAACTTGATAAAATACTTAACTCCTCCAAGACAGTCCATTAGGTCCTCAATCCTATGGATTGGAAACCTATATCTAATTGTGATCCTATTGATTTCTCTGGAGTTAATACATAATCTCCACTTAGCTCCTTTTTTTGATGCTGATACCACTACCACTACACAAGGACTTATGTTCTTCTTTATTAGACCTTGATCAAGTAACTCTTGTAATTGTCTTGTTATCTCCTTATTCTCCTCAGGAGTCATTTTATATCAGCTTTATTAGGCAATGATGTCCCTGGAATGAACTCAATTTGATGACTCATTGTTCTTATTGGTGGTAGGACTGCAGGCAATCCATCACTGACAATATCTTTGAATTGCTCCAAAAGTGGTTGCACCTCCTTGGGTAAAGATGTTGGTTCATTTTTCTTCTCCTCCTTAGGCTTCATCATAACATAAAAACAGCATTCCTCTTCTCTCTTGAGGTCTTGTATGAATTATTTTCCACCAACTATTAATACATTAGAACTACTAGTATTCACCCCTTCTTCCTCCACCAAAGACTAGATCTTGTATGTTACTCCATCTTTCTAAAATGAATATGAGTTCTTCTCCCCATTGTGCATGGATTTCCTATCAAATTTCCATGGTTTTACCAACAAGAGATGACAAGAGTCCATAGGTAGTACATCACAGAGAATCTTATCATTGTAGCCTCCAATTTCAAATTCAATCCATGCTTGTTCATTGAATAAGACATGTTGTCCTTTATTCAACCATGTCACTCTATAAGGATGGTCATGAGGTATCCTAGAAAATCCTAATTAATTCACTACTTCCTCTGAGATGATGTTATCAGTTGATCGTGATTCAATGATCACCTTACACACTTTTCCAAGAGTATTTCACTTCACTTTAAAAAGTGACCTCCTTTGCTTAGGCTCTTCCTTAACTGGCTCTTTAATCAGGACTCTTCTTATCATCAAATTTTCCCCTCTCTGAATCAAGATTGATCTCAAGTTACTTGACACTAGTGGTGTCTTCTTGCACATAGTTGACTCTTCTTTCTGATTGAGAAGAGGTTTCTTTGTCCAGACATCTATAAGCAGGATGACCAAACTGGTGATAGTTTTAGAACTTCATGTTTGCAAAAGAGGACCCTCTAGTAGAACTTCCAAATCTTCCCCTACTATTACCAGGACCCCTTCCTCTCCTATAGTTACCTCTACCACTAGATTCATTTCTCTACTCTGTCAGTCCGGTCTCTCCTTGGGGTCTTGAGTCATTATCTCTACCACCATAGTTCCCTTTGTGACCTCTTGTGTCTCTACCCCTTACTCTGCCTCTACTAGTAGCTTCATGCTTCTTATTTCTCTTTTCTTCTACCTTTAGAGCCAATTGGTAACACTTTTGCACTGTGGTGCGTGTATAAAAACTTATACCCTCTTCTATACTCCATCTTAGGAAATTTAGATAATGTGCCACATTTATGCTCTCATCTTCTATCACTTTGGATCTTAGACACAATTTTTAAAACTCCTCAGTATAGGCACTCACTTCTAATTCTCTTTGTCTTAGGTTCTGTCTTTTCTTGTGGAGTTGTATCTCATAATCATCAAGAATATAGGTGTCCCTAATCTTGGCTACCATACCCTTCCAATTAGAAATAGGATTATTTCCTTACTTTTGTCTCTCATCTTGTACAAACTTCTACCATGTTAGTGTAGTTCCTCTCAGTCTAGTCTTAGCCACCTTCATGTTTTGTGCTTCTGTCACATTCTCACACTCAAAATGGTTCTCTAACCCCTCTATCCATACCATCACTACTTATGGATCCATTTTTCCACTGAACAAAGGTACACCCTCTAGTTATTTTCCACCCATGGCTTTCAAATCTCTAAGGAATGGTTCTTCTTACAAAACAGGATCAGGCTCTGGTACTTCATCCTCTACTGCAATGGATTTCCCTTTCCCTTCTGTATCTTTGAATTTTCACTCACTTCTTCATTCTTGGCATGTACTTCACCTAGCTTACTCTCCATTTCTACTAATCTTCTCTCAAGAGTCTTTTCTCCTCTTCTTGGTCATCAAATTTCTTTTCCAACTCTATGTTGGTCACCATTCTTGACTCACCTACTGATTCAATATCACTCATCCATTTTCCTAGCCAAAATATTTTAGGCTCTGATACTGATATGATAGGGAGGCTCCTATCCTAGATTCAACTTGACTCTTCTTTAGGTCACTTTCTATACCTACTAGGGGTTTCTTCCCAACCCTAACCTAGGAGAAAACACTTTTTATTTCCCCAAATTTCCAAGGGCCTCACTACCAAAGGTAAAGCAATTCTTCCTTGAATCTACTAAGGTAGATTCTCACAAATCATCCTAAAGTCTTGTTAGCTACCTTGCAAGATTTAATTCACTCCAATTCTATCCAATTTCAACCTTTCTTGCAGATCTTGAACCATAGTTCAACCAATTCACCATCGAGTTCAAAAGTTCATAGTTGAAAGGCTAGTAGCCCTTGTAGCCCTAATTAGGGCCCTAAAACCAAAAAAATCCACACCTTCCCAAAGGAACCCCCAAAATAATCACTGATCTAGACACCCTTTTGGCCATGCTTAGATATTTTTAGGGTTTGGGGTCATCAACCTGTCCGTACAGTTCTTTATGTGGATTGTGACAATGTCCTTAAAAATAGGGCTAATTGGGACTAATTGCATGGTTTTCAAACAATGGTGACTAAGATGGATTCATTAGATCTTTCCACTGGTTCTATGGTTTCCTCAACACCCTAACTCCACCCTCCAAACATTAATTCTTCTAATCCAGTCCAAGCCTGCATCCATAGGTTGACTGTTGTCTTCTTGCTCCTATCTCGGCACAAACTGTCTCGCCTAGGACAAGCTTACAAAAATAGAAAAATCCACTTTTAGAACCTGTACAAAAAGGAAAATAATATATATTGGCTCCTCTTTCCATCCTCCATGGGCTATTAAGGTTCTATGGTTTGAATTCATCGGGGATCCATATTTACACAATCAACCCTTACACTGGCAATAAACAGTCTTGGAAGGAGTTGAATTTATTCCAGCACTCAAAAATATACAAAATCCTACAAAAGGTTGTAGACACCTGAAAATGGACAGGCTTGTGAATTTACATTAAAAATACTAATTTTCATCTATTAATTAATAGTTTTTAATCATTCATTAATTATCTTTTTTCCTCTAAATTCATTCCCCAAATCATCTAATCAAATTCCCAAAATTAATTAAATAATTAATTTTATTTAATTAATTAACCTTAATTGATTAATTACCATTAATTAATTAATTAAACTCA
>MU228287.1:568832-582842 GCA_018584345.1 Thuja plicata | reverse complement strand
CAATAAAGCAATTCTAAATAAAAAAGAATTCAATTATCTCACATGTTGAAAACTTTAATTAAATAAATGAATTAAATATTCATTTATCTTCAAAGAGATAACTCCAATCAAATCACATGGGTAACTTTACCCACCTCTCCAGTCCACATGGGTAACTTCACCCACCTCTTCAGTTCAAAAAGGTAACTCACAATTAGCTCTTCAGTCAACCAAACTTTGTCTCCTCTTTACAAATTGAAGAGGTGGGGTTTATTGATGGCTTCTCTAGTTCCCTTTGATCTCAACCATTCATCTCCCTATCTCTGGGATTGATCTGAACCATTCATTTCATCCCCAATTCCTATATAATAAACCCTTCATAACCATTTGAAGGATCCAGGATTTCAAGCTCTCGTGCGCCATTACTATGTCAGTTTGGTTCTAGCATTCAAGCCATCTTGCGAACACACACATTTTGATTAGTAGATTTTCGACGCTTGTCAATTCATAGATGCTTCCCACACCAATACTGAGCATCAAAAGTAGTGTTTCAGAAGGAGTAGAGAGAGACAATAGAAACTTCAAGCACTTTGGGGTTTGCATTCATTTGTTTTCCTTTCTTTGCTTGTACATTTTATTGGTTATGCTTCAAATTATTCATTTTAGTAGTATTTGTGTGTTGGATTTATATCATTTGTAAAACCTTTGCTACTAACCCTCACCTTTGGAAAGCTTGGGAACCACGAATCACGAAAAGAGGTGTACATTTCGGTGAACCGACGTGAAATTACAGCCTGCGTGAAATTTGGTCATATATTTCAAACTGCATAGAATTATTTTATGAAATTTTTTTTGCAAGTTGATGCTGATCTAAGGAGACCCCAAACAAAAATTTAGATTTTTCTAAGTTTTTTTTTTTTTTAATAATTTTTCTATGATATTTCATAAAAAATCATTTTTGGGCACAAGTCAGAGTTTCTTTTCAAGAAAATTATATTTTTGGAAAGGTATTGAAATTATAGAGGGGGTTTATTCTCTATGATTTTAATTTTTGTGAAATTATTTTGCAAAAATAATAGATCTTTTCAAACTGGTCTTTTATGATAAAATGGGTCCCTACGGCACAAATTAAGGAATTATGATCTAAAAAAAAATTTGCAGGTATCATTTGACATGAGAAAGCTACAGTCCAAAATTTAGATTTTTCTGAATTTTTTTACGATTTTTTATTTTTTTATGATATTTCATAAAAATTTAATTTTGGACACAAATCAGCATTTCTTATCGAAAAAGTTACATTTTTTGAAAGGTATTGAAATTATAGAGGGGGTCTATTCTCTATGATTTTAATTTCTGTAAAATTATTTTGCAAAAATAACAGATCTTTTTAAACTAGTCTTTTATGATAAAATGGGTCCCTATGGCACAATTAAGGAATTATGATCTAAATTTTTTTTTGCAGGTATTATTTGGCATAAGAAAGCTACAGTCCAAAATTCAAATTTTTCTAAATTTTTTATAATTTTTTTATGATATTTCATAAAAATTTAATTTTGGACACAAATCAGCATTTCTTATCAAAAAAGTTACATTTTTGGAAAGGTCTTGAAATTATACAAGGACTTTATTCTCTTTTATTTTATTTTTTCTGAGAAATATTTTCAAAAAAAAAAAAGATGTTTGAAAATTTTTTCTTTTTGTGTGTTCTTTCTTGATTTCTTGGGGATTGAGAAAATGACTAATGGCCAAGAGGATAATTAGACGCATACCAGGTGCTAGAGCATTAAGAGCTGCCAGAAGGAGAACCATCAACTATCGATCACAACAAAGGGCTATTCTCACAATCATAGCTAAAGATCAAAGCGAAGCATACACGAGGTACATTGATTCAATTAAGAGATTCGCCGGTAAGTATAAAGTCACCATTAATTTCAGCAATCTCATCAATCCCAGAGTTTTTGGATATTCTGTTGTTTTGGATTGAAAGCTTTCATTTCTGAAGATACTAAACAATTTCTTTGACAAGTACAAATCAAGGAGGCAAGATAACAATACAACTTAAAATTCATTCACTTGTCAATTTGGGTTTAAAAAGAACAGTGTTTGTCACACATCTCACATCTCACATTTCAAAATTGGGCTTAAATTTGACGTGGGGACTCAAATTGAACAAGGCAAAGAATTTCTCAATTTGGTGCATTAAAATTGAACAAGAAATCATCACCTACTTTTGGGATTAAAACTGAACACTTGTGCTTGTGTGGTGGTGTAGCTTAGTTCACATTTCAAATTTTTGGAGCTTAATCAATTTACCTTGTGTCTTGAGTTTTGGGTGCACTTGCACAATCTGTTAGATTAAAAACCTTTATACTTTTTAGAAAGGCCTATCCGGGGAATGCACTTCTTTCTCAGAGAACGACCTTAAACCGATAATCCTTATGATCAATATATAAATAAGGCATGAACCAAAGTTCCATCTTATCTAGCCAAGCTTGGGTGAGGTGTGTTGATGATAGTCTGGATCGGGTGAATATCCCTAAGGAACCAGCGTGGTCAACTAGGCTCTTAAGTGATTCATACACATGCAAACCGATTGGATAGACAACACGGACCCTTACTACAACCTTGATAATTAGAGGCCAACTCATTTTACCTTCGAACAGATACCTTATTATAGTGCAAGGGGTTGCAGAATTTCCCCCCAAAGATTCCCAACATATGTGTCCCACGGTATTTGTGTAGTGAAAGAGATCTTCACTCCACGGTAACAATACCTAGAAATGGAAAAAACATGGGCACCTATGTTGTGGACCTTCGTGTCCTAGTAGTGTGACAATTTTCATGTGAGCTAACAAACATTCAAGCATTGGGCCTATAACATTGTATTTTGAAGCCATTGACCTAGATTAATCTGACTATTCATTGTTCAGACCTCATGATAACCTTGCAACTTGAAAAAGTTGTAGAACATACACATTATCAGTCTTCATTCTTCAAAAACATAGTGTTTGTCGTGCTTGTTTCCTTGATCAGTTTCTAAAAATGCAAAACAAAACATCCAAACTGTCAAATTGAGTCAAATGTGTTAAAGTCTAGGGTTGTCAACATCAACTATCTTGCAAATCAGAAGCATTATTCCAAAATATCAAAATTGTCAAGCAGTGATACCCATCTTTTAGTCTTTTTTTGAGACTGTTCCTCTTTTACCGCAATTGCCTGCGTTGTGCCACAATTGAAGGAAGTCAACCACAGTTTAACTGTTTATTGTCACAATTGACTTGTTTATTACCGCAATTAGTGATAACATACCGCAATCAACTATACACTTTACTGCAATCGGTGGAGTTTTGCCGCACTTGGCCAGAGATATTTTACACCTATTTTAAACCTAAAAACCTTGAGAGAACTCTTCATTTGGTGTCCAAAACTAGTGTCTATCCCAGGAAAATGTGAAGAACATTGTGTGAATCTCTAAACATTAAAGATCATCCCTTCTCTAAAAAGCATGATTATTCTCAAAAACATTGTTAGTTCGAAAGCTCAGACTCGAAATACCTTGATCTCATCATATCAAGCATCATCATCTTTATCAAAGTGACTTTTTCCAAGGAAAAGGTCGACAAATCTTATGTTTTTACATCATCACCACTTTGAGATCAAGATATAACAAAATTTGTCCTTAGAATTACCCTTGTCCAAAACATAACTCAGACTTCCTTAGAAAGGATATTCTTCTGTGTTTTCTTTATATCACTTGTTTTAGTTACAAAATTTGGACCACACTATGTCTCAAACACCTCATGGAGGGCCTTACACAAGGTCTAAGGCTAGAACACAACCTGGTGAGTCATATATCAACAGATTGCCCGCTTGGGAAACAGAGCAAGAGAACGATCCTTTCATAAATACCAGTTCTACTCTATTCCTTAAACAACCCCGTGGGGCGGCTCTTTTCCAAAATGTCACAGAAGAGGAACTAGAGGATATAGAGAAAGATGCTTATTCCACACAAGTAGTTGACGCTGTTGTAGAGAGGAATCTTGAACACTTCTTAGCCATGCTAATAAAGAAGGGAGTCAAACTCCCCGCTGAATTCAGTGTATCAACCATATGGCCTGAAAACCCTCTCGTAGGTCAAAACACTACTTAGCCTCCTTAGATATTGCATGTTGTCTCTCAAATATTCCCACCATTGGTATTACCCACATTGACACAGGTGATACCCAATCAAACCAATGGCACGAACCAGGCCAGCACATCTTCCACTCAAAGCATGACAGGCTCGCAACTGAGTGCACCTATGGTTACTAGTATGCTCCCACCTTCGGTCGCATGGCCAGGGCAATCAAGATCTCAAGATATGCCTTCCATCACACCAAACACCAACTATTCTTAAACTATGCCACTATTGTAGTCAACTCATACTAGTCTTGGGATCAACACCTCATGCCCACAGGGATCCATCTCTGTAGGTATGACTTACAGTCAATGCCTTCCCAAGGGTACAGCTTTTCCCATTCTGACATCAATCCAACCTCCGCAATAGCAACCCCAGCTTCACTTGCCTCAAAACCAACCTCTGTAACAGCAACCCCAAATTCAATTGCCTCAAATCCAACCTCTGCAACAGCAACCCCAACTTCAGTTTCCTCAAAACCAACCCCCGTAATAGCAACCCCTGCTTCAGTTGCCTCAATTCCAACCTTAGCAATAGCAACCCCAGTTTCAACCCCAACCTCAGTAGTAGCAATATCAACCCCAGAAGTATCAACCCCAGTTTCAATCACAACAACATTCCCAATCCCAACAGAAAATGCATCAAAACCCACCATGGGCTACTCATGTGCCCCCATTTCAAAATCACTTGGTGGGAAGTCAATATCAAGTCCCCAAGATGAAATCCTAAGTTCCTACTCAAGGGACACAGAGGCACAGCCTCATACCCACTACAGCACAGAGGAATGTCCTCACACACTAACCTCAATATCAAACAAACATGTTAATGCAACAAATGCAAACCCTTCAAACCCAAATGATGGATATGCAAAATCAGGGGCAAACTAAATCCTACACCGCAGAGGATTTATACCCATACCCCTTTGACCATTCTCTCCACATGTCTTCATTCCCAAATCACTTCTCAGTACCAAAATTCAAAAAATATAGGGGCAATACTAACCCTATTGAATATATCTGACAATTTTTTTCTAGTTGTGTCAAAGTCGCCCATGATGAAACATATTTAATGTGACTGTTCCCAAAAAGCTTGTCTGGATGAGAAATGGAATGGTTCTCACATTTACCTCATGGCATTCAGTCTTGGGGTGAACTAGCTAAAAATTTCATAGCTCACTTCCATCATAACATCGAGCGCAAGGTCAGCATCAAGGACCTTTGTGATATCAAGCAGAAGGATGGAGAGTCTTTTGTGAAGTTCCTACATAGATGGAGGAATACGGAAAACTGCATAACATATGATGTTCCTGAACAAGATCTAATAGTCATGTTTTTTGACAATCTAATTCCAGACATGTCATTCACAATAGAATTATAGTTAGATCTGAATTTCACACAACTCATCAAATGAGGAATTCGTTGTGAGAACTTAGTCAAACGAGGAATCCTTGCAGATGCAACACAAACGAATACAAAAAAAAATGTAACGGACAAAGCTAAGTGGTGGAACAAAAAAAAAAATGTCACTAGCAATGGTGTCGTTGATTTGAAGACAGTCAACTATGCACAACCTAATATGTCACTACAAGGCACACCTATGGCCAACCAACAACCCACAGGGCCCACTCAACAAGCATACACCCAAAACCAACCTCCCCCTGTACAAGTAGTCGTTGTGTCAAACAGTCAACAACAGAATCAACGCAGACCATGGTTTCAATTCCAGCAATGAGATTTCACACCATTAGGAGAGCCGATAGAATCATCTTTACACAAGTTGATACAATCAAACACTATCACTCTCCTAGAAATTAGGGACTTTGAACAGGATGCAAAAAAACCAAGGTGGTATAATGACAATGACTTTTGCAAGTTTCATCGGGTGAAAGGGCATAAAACATCTAACTGTTACTAATCGAAAACATGCTATCCAAGACCTGATTGATACAGGGGCCATCGATGTGACAAATACCCAAACCAAAGGCACAACTAATCACACTATCTTCAACAATACCTTTCATGATCACAATAAGGGAAAATCCTCCAGGTCTGGTGGACAGGCAAAACAAGTTAACTATACATATGCCAACAGTGATAATGTTATCAATTACCTCAATCCTTCAGATAGCCATGTGGCTACTATCACTATCAAAGACTAAGGTAACAAATGTGTTGTAACAACACATTGGCCAGAGTCATCTTGCAAGGAGTACCATCCTCATCTACTGTATCTTCCAATCCTAAAGCAAACTCAGATCCACAGCCAAGCATAGTGGATCAACTAAAGTGCACACTTGCTCAAATCTCCATGTTTGACCTATTGCACATATCTCCAAGCATAAACTGGCACTTGACCAAGCCCTTCAGAATGCAGCTATCCCAAAGGACATAACACCCAAGAGCTTCCAAATGATGGTTAACCATATATTTTCTAACAAACATGCCACATTCACAGACCATGATGTGTCGTCGCATAAACCCCTGCATAATGATCCTTTGCACTTACTTGTCTAGGTCCACAAAAGTGCTATCTGTAGGGTCCTTACAAAAGTGCTATCTATAGGGTCCTTGTTGATGGTGGAGCTGGGTTAAACATTTGTACTCTAAATTTAATCAAGCAACTGGGCTATTCAGAATCCAGCATTAATGTCACAAGGAGGATAAATATCAGAGCTTATGATGAAGAGGAAAGGTCCTTTAAAGGTATTATCATTCTACCTATCTGTATCGGTCCAGTAGTCAAAAACACTCCCTTCCAGATCCTAGATCTTGATTTGGGATACAACATGCTACTAGGGATACCATAGATACATGAAATGCAAGACATACCTTTGACATACCATCAATGCATCAAGTTCCCACACCAGGGAGAGGAAATCATCATAGAGGGAGATCCCAATCCTTTCCAATACTGTAATGCGGTCCAAATTAGCACTGATAACCAGGTACCCTCAAACCAAGATGCCAACATCCCATCCTCTTTATATTCAAATCCTAAGGATGTCACACAGACAGTAGGAAAGATAGCCATTAACTAAGATGCGAGTATCCCCTCCTCTTCAGATTCAAATCCTAAGGATGTCACACAGAAAGTAGGCAAAATATCCATCACCGACAAAGGTTGTGGTGAGTATAGATATGAAGAGGCTATCACAATCACGCACATGCCTTAGAGCCTGAGAACTTATGGCATGCCATAACCTGTTATTATAACAGAAACTCCGCAGCCTGTTCTATTTAGATGTCCGCCCACAACCTTCATCAGATGGGGAGACATAGCAGAAGAAAATCCATTTGAACAAGATATCAGTACATGGTTATACCAAGACCCACAAGAGACAATCCAACAAACCCTACCCTTGTTGAACTATGGTAATGGTTATACAATGTTACAAAGATTCAGGTATGATGGTACAACTGGCTTGGGGGCAAGACAACAAGGAATAATGGAATTGTCTCTCCCGCCAACCTAGAGAAACAAGAGAGCATTAGGCTATGGGAAACAAAGAGTTGGTCCTATAATCCAAGACATCCAAGTTGATCAAGAACAAAGAGCAGAGATGCACCGGGGGCACAACACAAAACATGTCTTAATAAGAAACATACTAGCATAGTTGTTGCCCACCAAAGAGGGAACCACACAAACCCGAATAGACCTCCACATAGAAATCGATCATAATGAAGGAATTGAGACATATGACAACCATTCTATCAAGACTGACTCCCATGAGTATGAGTGGAGGTCCCTTCATGACTCCAAACCGTCGATCCCAAATTATTTCCCTTGGTCAGACACTATCATAAACCTAGAAGAGTTATTTGACCAACTATCCATTGTCGAACAACCCTACATAGATAAGCATGTCATTTATCATTCCTCTAGTGGTGCATCCACATCATAGTCTAGTTTTGTAGGAACCATATATGTAGTCCCTTTCAATCAACTAGATTCAAACAACCATGAAAGTATCTGTCTTTAACACCCAGAGCTAATAGAGTGGGATCAACAAGGACCACCTGATTTAGATGTCTTTGAGAATGATGAGGCTATTGCTGATTTCATGGGACTTAGGGAAGGCATGCCATTAGGATACCACAAGGTAGGCTTTGCCATTGACCTCGACAGAGCAGCATATTTTGGGGAGGCAGCTCCTCTTTCCAGTCCACAAAAGAAAAAAGAACAGAAAAATGATAAAAATCTAAAACAAGATGTATCTTCTAGCGAAAACCTCACTGAGGCGCTACAAGATGGAAAGAAGGAACTCCTCCCCTTGACAAAGGAAAAATTGGCATTACTAGAAGAAGAAACAAATGAAGTCAATTTGGGAGATGACAAGAACCCAAAGAACATATACTTGGAAAAATCACTCACCCCTGAGGAGAGAGAATAGTTTATCAGCTTCTTTAAAGTGAGGATGATCAATTTCGCATGGTCCTACTTAGATATGCCAGGATTAGATCCATAACTCATGCTACATCATCTCCTATTGCTACCCAATGCCAAACCAGTCAAACAGAAGCTAAGGAAGATGCATCCCCATGTTGCATTGTTAGTAAAGGTAGAGTTGAAGAAGCTCCTGGATGCTAAGTTCATAATACCTATACCATACACAGACATGATATCTAACTTGGTACCAGTTACAAAGCATAGTGGTCAGATACGGATTTGCATAGACTTTAGGGATCTCAACATAGCTTGTCCCAAAAATGACTTTCCTTTACCCAACATTGATATGATAGTAGATCTAACCACTGGACATCAAATTCTATCACTCATGGATGGCTTTTCAGTGTATAATCAGATAAGGATCGCACTAGAGGATCAACATAAAACAACTTTCACATTTCCTTGGGGCACTTACTATTGGAACATCATGCCATTTGGTCTCAAGAATGTGGTCGCGACATATCAAAGGGCTATGACAACAATATTTCATGATCTCATCCACAAAACAATAGAAGACTATGTGGACGAAATACTAGCCAAGTCAATGCTTCGCAAGGATCATCTACAAGTATTGGGACCAATATTTGACAGAATGCAAGAATTCAAGGTCTGTATAAACCAAAAGAAATGTGCATTCGGTGTCATAGCAGGAAAGCTACTGGGGTTCATAGTGTCACATAGAGGCATCAAAGTAGACCCAGATAAATTCAAAGCAATATTGGACATGCCTCCACCATCAAACCTGAGGAAACTAAGAGGGTTACAAAAAAGGCTCCAATTAATCAGGCGCTTCATAGTTCAACTAGCATACAAGTGCTACCCATTCCAATATCTATTTCACAAAGACGTCAAATTCATATGGACCGAGCAATGCGAACAAGAATTCCAACTATTCAAGGACTACCTCCTCAAGTCTCCTATATTGGTGCCACCAGTCCAAGGTAGACCATTGCTTCTGTATATCTCAGCAACAGAGTCAGCATTAGGTGTACTCTTGGCACAACATGATGATGCAAGTAAAGAAAGGGCCATCTACTATCTAAGAAGAACATTGGTTGGATATGAGCTCAACTATACGCCAATTGAAAAGTGATGCCTTGCAGTTGTCTTCACTTCCTAGAAGCTGAGACATTATATGTTGAGTCACTAAACAAAGTTGATCGCACATAATGATCCTTTAAAGTACCTCCTATGCAAAGCAGCCCTCACTGGACGACTTACGAAGTGGGTAATGATCTTAAGTGAGTTTTTCATTGAGTACTTAGATAGAAAGGTCATCAAAGGGCAAGTGATTGCAGATCAACTAGCAAAGGCACCCATTTAGGACCATCAGCCTATTATTTTTGACTTTCCTAACAAATCTATTATGACACTACAACCAGCGATCGAGGTATGGAAACTCTATTTTGATGGGTTGTGCATGAACCATGGTGCAGGGGCAGGGATAGTGCTTATCACTCCAGATCATGATACAATTCCAAATTCTTTCAGACTCAACTTCCCATGCACAAACAACATAGAATAATATGAAGCACTGGTCATCGGTCTAAAGATAGCAATTCAATGGAGAATCAAGAACCTTAAGGTCTTTGGAGACACGCATTTTTTCATCAGTCAAGTCAACAATTATTATAAGACCAAAGATGAGAAGCTCATACCATATAGAGCACAGATGGAAACACTACGCACCAAGTTCCATTACATCTTCTTCGAGCAAGTCCCATGAGCACAGAACAAAGCTGTAGACACGATGGCTACCATAGCATCATTGATTGATATGCCAGGCAACAAAACAAGATTCCAATTTCTAGTAGAGCAACTCTTGGTGCCATCACATCAAGCATCCATCAAAGAATTAGCATGCATCCTTATTGGTCCTGAAAACCCATTCTACCAAGATGTCTATAACTACCTCCAAAATAGTGTCTTACCTCCTAACTTGTCTAGGAACCAGAGAAAGTCCCTCATCTGCCAAGCCTCTAGGTATACCATCCTCTCAACTACTTTATATAGACGAAGTCTAGATAGAATGCTACTACAATGTCTCACTTCCACAGAATCCCAGAGAGCTTTATATGAGGTACATGAAGGAATTTGTGTAACCCACAGAGGTGGCAACAACTTAGCTAAGAAGATCATCTGCATGGGATACTATTGGCCCACAATAGAGATAGATGCACACAAACATGTACAAAGGTGTAGATAGTGTCAGATTCATGGAGACCTCATCCATGCACCAGCCCAGGAAATAAATCCTATCACATCACCATTGCCATTTTCCATGTGGGGATTTGACCTAGTGGGAAAAATTACACCTTCTTCAACAAATGGACAAAAATACATCATAGCAGCAAAAAAGTACTTCACCAAGTGGGTGGAAGAAATTCCTCTCACTTACATAACTGGAAAGAAAATAGAAATGTTCATAATTAACCACATTATCTGTCGATACGGGATCCCTCAAACTATCCTGACAGATCATGGTATACCTTTCCAAAACAAGGATGTTGAAGAGGTATGTGAACAATTCCATATCAAGCAAGGGTTCTCCTCATTTTATTATCCTCAAGGGAATAGCCAAGTTGAAGCTACAAACAAGACAATCTTGAAAATCTTGAAGAAAATAGTGAACGAATCAAGGTGAGACTGGCATTTACAGCTTAGTCTCACATTATGGGCATACAGAACTAGTGTGAGAACACCTGTAGGAGCCACTCCTTTCTCCCTAGTCTATGGATCAGAGGTGGTATTACCCCTCAAAGTGGAAATCCCATCCCTAAGGATATATTTGAAGAACCTGATTACAGATGAGGACTACAGAGTAGCAAGGCTCAGTGAACTGGAGTTTACTAGATGAAAGAAGACAGTATGCCTTCAACCTTTTACAAGGCTATTAGAATCGCCTTAGAAGAAACTATCACAAGAAGGTGAAGCCATGAAAATTTGAGGTAGGAGACCTTGTCCTCATGGAAAATCAAAAGAACCAAGTAGAAAGAGTCAAACCTAGAAAGTTTGAGCCTAACTGGATAGGCCCATTTGTCATTATTAGCTCTACTCAAAGTGGGGCATTCATACTGGCAACACCAGAAGGAGATCAGCTCCCAAGATACATCACCTCAAGAGGTTTTACCCTTCAAGACTCTATAGCTAAGGCACCTATCTACATATCCCAAAAATACAAAAAAAAAATCAGAAAATACAAAAGTTACCTTGGTGAAAACCTGGCAATCAGGCGCCTTGGCGACAACAAAAAAAAAAATTAAAATCAAAATCAGAAAAGAAAAAAAAAGTAAAGAGAAACAAAATCACTCTCTCAGTGAAAACTTGGCAAACAGGTGCTATTGAGTAGGTACCTTGGTGAAAACCTGGCAAACAGGCACCAAGTGTTCAAATCCAGCTTCACCATCAATGAAATCCAAAAAGATTGAGCACATTCCCCTCTGAGCACCAAGCACTTACCCATGGTTATTACTGGTCCACCAGACTGGGGGTGATTCTAAATGGCCGGAAGAAATTCAAAAAATTGGAAAAATCATCAAAAATCCTAAAAAGAACAAAATGTTCTGAGAAAATCAATCTTCATCAAAAAACATTCAAAAAATTGCAAAATCCCAAGCAATAAAACCAACTTGGTTATCAAGAGAGAAAAGGGAAATCACGCCTAGTCAATAAAATGTCACAATCATGAGCTTTGCGAATCAACATGGGGCTCATCTGACACAGCTTTATCAATCTATTAAACCTATCAGCAAGCAACTGGCGACCAAGCCAATCTATCAAATGTCACAATCATGAGCTTTACAAACTAGCATGGGGCCCATTTGACATAGCTTTATCAGCTGCCAACATGATCATAATCAATAAGTCAAATCATATCAATCATCTTACATAGTGATGGATACGCTCAAACCAGACAGGTTAGTCTTATATGAGTAATATATTATTGAAACTAGACACACTCAAGCAAGCAAGCCAATCAAGCCTATCCAAAGAGTCGAGCCAATAAAGAGAATCCAACTACATCAAGGAACCATCCAAAAATGTTGACTAATTCAGTCATTCGGTCAGATGTCAGTCTATATTTCGCAGTTATGTTCTTATGCTACTCCAAGATCCACCACGTGAGGACAGTAGCTATGATAGATCATGACTTATTTTCTTTAATTATTGGTTGTTGAATGTTCACTTTGATTTGAGGGTCATGATGATTTAGGATAAATACAGTAGGCGCTATCACTTATCTGGTAGCCGCACAGTTCCACAATCTAAGCTTAACCCTGGGAAAGAATTGGACATTCCTTCTCTTTTATTTTCTTGTTTAGTTTATAGAATCAAGAGCTTGTAGCGCTATTCAGATGGACTTTGAGTGCGTTGGAGTTCTATCTTGGTTTCTATGGTCTTTTCTTTTATTTTTTAATCAAGAGCTCACGATGCTATCCAGATGGACTCTAGGGGCGTAGGAGTTCTATCTTTTTTTCTTTAGCTTTTCCTTACGAAATCAAGAGCTTGCGATGTTATCTAGATGGACTCTAGCTGCATAGGAGTTCTATCTTGGTTTCCTTTTTTTTAGTTAAATTCAGAGGACAAAGCGGTATCCATATAGTCAATATCTAGGTGCTTTTGGCTCTCTTTCTTTTCAAATAGGGAACATAGCTGAACCCAGATGGTCTATATTTGGGTGCACTAGGTTCTCTTTCTATTCAATCTTTCTACTCCTTCCACTTATCAAGAGGTTGTGGCGATATCCAGGTGGTATGTGATCTGGATGCATTAGACACTCTTCGGAATTTTTTTTTTTTAAAAAAAAGATGCAATGATGACAAATATTGGAAACATGGATACGACTTAGGACACTCATCCTTTCTATAAAATCATATCTATCAAAAAAAAAAAGCAAAAATTTCCTTTCTATCATTCCCTACCTATCAATCAATCCCAGATATCACATTCCAAACTAACTTCCTTCTAACTAACACATGCATTACTCAAAAATTTGGTGCATGGTAGATTGCATTCATTTATTGCATAAGAAAAATCCAAAACATGTGCACAGTAGATCATATAATCAATGCATCCATCATCAATAACATCATAACTAACATAGGAATGCATTCATCACCATCATATAGTTATTCACTTTTTCAACAAAATAATGCTCATCTGACGCATTTTCTATGCTTAATTTGTTGAGGGGGCATATAGTCCACTTGCTATCACTGGGGAAAGCTGGGGCAGGATCAAATCTGAAAATTCTTTGACACACTGCGATAAGTCACATCGGATCAAAGAGGGGCAAATGTAGACACCCGAAAATGGACAGGCTTGTGACTTTACATTAAAAACACTAATTTTCATCTATTAATTAATGGTTTTTAATCATTAATTAATCATCTATTTTCCTCTAAATT
>MU228287.1:536377-565127 GCA_018584345.1 Thuja plicata | reverse complement strand
TATATATATATATATATATATACAAGAAATGCCCTAAAAAACACAAGAAACCTTACCTCCTTTCACCAAAAATAAAAGAATTTTTTATCAATCCTTGAGCAAAACTTGAAACAAAATCTAAAATATTTTCAGATTAAGAAAATATTGCAAAAAGGAGATTATGTAGATTTTGAATCTTGACTCAATCCTCTTGAAATGAATGCATTTTTGAGTCAATATTCATTGGTTTCCAAGTATTGAATGATGGAGAAACAAAATGCACAAGTATAGCAACAACATTGACCAAATCAAATGCATATGTAATAACAATAAAAAATGGCACCTAGGGCATCAAAAACAACTTAAAACGCATGAAGAACAAGCTTGAAATGAATTTTCTTACCCTAGAATCCATCCTCAATACAAAATGTTTGAAATTTAATAGGCAAATCATTCTTTAATGAGTCATTTCAGTAAAAACACCTTTGGATAGGCTATTTTTAAGTGTTCGCATGTGCTTGGAAGCATGCAAATGCATGTAAAAATGCCACCCAAAGGATAGAGAGAAAAAACGCATGGAGAAGGAAACAAAATTGGGTTTTTTTACATGCAAATGCATATTCTTTTAGCCTCCAAATCGTCCCAACAAAACCCAAGTCTATGATGAATAATAACGGGCTTTTGGCTTGAGAACACATGCATATTAGTTTTAAATTGCCACCAAGACCTTTCAATGCATAAGAAACTTAAAAAAGGGTTTTTTAGAGTTAAAGACATATGCATTCCTTCCAAAATTCACCACTATACCTTTAAGTTATTAAAAAATGGGCTTTTCACATGCAATTACATGTGTAAATGGTTTGGAATTTGCCACTATAAAGATTTTAAATTAAAAGGTTTATAATAATGGGCTTCTAATATGCAAACGCATCTCAAAACCCTAATTACACATGTTAAGTTATATGATTTTTCATATGTATTTGCATTTTAAAAGCCCACCTTTATGCATTTTGGACTTAGAATATATTGATAGTGGAGTTTTAAAAGTGATTTGCATTTATGATGACATGCAATGATAAATAAAAACCCCACCTAATTTCATCTAAAACATAATCTTTATATATAACTTATAGTAATAATAATATAATATCCACAAGGACTTAAAAAGTCCATCATCACATATTTAAACCATTAAAAATTATAAGTAAACCTTCTCAGAATGATGTGCAATTTTAAAGTGGGGTTCTAAACCCACTTTACATGTAAATGACATTTTTATTTTGTGTAATTAGCAATAATAATAAAAACCCACTTTTGAAAGATTTTAACAAAAACATGCAATCAGGCAGAAAAACCCCACCTGGGCATGGTTAAAACCTTAATAACTTGAGCTAGACAACTCTGATTGACGCTTAAGATAGCTCAAAATGAGTGGAATTCAAAATAATACAATTATAAGACAAAAAGGACTAAAAACTATACACAAAACTAAGAAAAATGAATAAAAGACTTAAAGGTTACAAAAAATCAAGCGCTTGTTGGCACAGGGAAAAGACTCATTTCAACAAGCAATAAGGTGATAAGCTTGAGGGGAACCTTCAGAAAAAAAATTGCTCTAAGACGTAAAATACAAGTCATATAAAGGGATGATTGATTACCTTAGACAAACGTCATTAAGAACACCAAAATTTAGAGGAAACACCAACCAATCCATGAGAAAATTGTGGAGGGTTGTCCAATTTTGTGAATGCAAAATTGAGGACAATTGTTGGCTATGACTGAGGAATGTACCTCATTTGTTCTTATAAATAATGAGGAATGTAGAATCTAGAATCTCCAAGTGTCTTACCATCCATTGGACTACAGAGTCAAGCATAAAAAACACAAGAAAAAAAAAAGATGACGTGACCGAAACAAAGCAAACCTAATTAAAATAAAACAAACTTGTGCAAACGCACCTATTAAAAACAAAGAAAACCTACTTAATTAAAACTAGCTGACAAAGTAACTTTTCAGATGAAACCATTTACCGGCTCAGCAAAATAGTTACATTTTTTTAGCAGCTTGCAGTACCTTGCATGTTCACATGTAACTTTGTAACCATGAAACACGAACAGCTGGAGAAATGATGTCAATGCTTGATGTAACACCACTTGGAAGAGATGGACAAATTTACCTTCTTTAAATGAATTTTATATACTACTGCTCCAAAGTAGGTCCATGAATTCAGACTATTCCTATTGAATTGCATACGCATATTTAGCCTATTTTTCAATTGTATCTTCATGCATAGGTACAAGTCAAATAACTATCTTTCCATTATCCTCCAACCAAGAAATATGTCTGATTGGACATCCCCTTGATTGAACAAAGATTGGAATCTTCTTGCATGTTGCAACTCGAGTAACTGGTTCATCAACGATCATTAGTTTGGGCTAATCAGAATGGGTTACGTCATTTCTTGCTTCTACATCATGTTGGTTAGACTTAGGAGAACTATCTTCAAAATTTAAACAAAATTCCTCTATGATGTTTATGATAAGATCTTCATTAAGTTTTGGGGTAGATTTTTCATACAACACTTGTTTAAATTCATGACATGGAAATGAAGATGCATTATCTTCAGCTTGATTGAGACCTCCTTTAATGTCCATTCTAATGACATGATTATCTTGAATGTTGGAAGAAAGATTTTCCTTCCTCATCTTATCATCACTAGCTTTCTGAGACCTCATGAACCAAAAATAAGAGTCACCAGCTATGACTGATTCTTTTTCTTTGAAGAGTATAGAAAGATTATTATCCTTGGATTTAGGATGTTTTTTTGTTTCATTATATGATGGTGCCACAAAGCAAGCTTATGTAGTAATGAAACTAAATTTTGTTGATTCCCAACAGCAGAACTATGAGCAACATTTAAAAGAGGATTTCTTTATACATCTTCATGAGGGATGAAGAACAAACCTTGAGCTATTTTCTTTTTGAGAGAAAGAAACTCATTCGTCAACCTCTGCACCACAAGATCTGTTCTTTTCATAGAAGAAAATGAATCTGAAGAGAAAGAAATTTCTTTAAACCTACTTTCTTCAATTCTTATCTACCTAGGAAGAATAATATCATCTTCAATTTCAATTTTCAATATTTGTGCAGCTGCAAGAGTAGCCGGAGCTTCTCTTCTCAAATGAAAACTAACTTTAGGAATTTGAGCATTGACAAAGAAACACTTAAAATTTGCAGTTGTAGGTTGAGAAGCATTTGGCATTATTTGTGTTAATTTGTTGAAATGAGCCACAAATTCATGCATAGGTACATGAGATGCCTTCCTCAATTGAGTAAGTTGGGCCAATAGGGCATGAGCCTCTGTAGGAGGCTTGAACCTTTCTTCAAACTTGACTATGAGAGTAGCCCAATTTATAATGGTTTGTAGTGCAAGATGATAAAACCAATCAATAGATACACCTTGGATAGTTACCATGAACAACCTTATATACACGTCATCATGTTCAACACCATGAACATTTCATGTAATGTAAAAAGAAGCAATATGTTCATCAAGATGTTATTGTCCATTACCGAAGAACTTGGTAAAATTCTTCCGCGAGCCATCAGGAAGAGATTGTAGCGGTGGAACCAGATTCAATGGACCAAAATAATTTCCCCAAGGACCTTGAGTCATTTACATGTCCTTAGTAAAAACTTGAAAAACTAGAATAGATGAGATTGACAGGTTGAAAAAGAAAGGTGTTGCTTCACTTAGTACATGATCCTTCTTATTTGACGGTAGATAACTAGTAGTTCACATAAGTCGAGATGCAGGAACTAGGAGAGAAATCCTTGCTTGTTGGGCCCAACTCAATGTATACTTTGATATTTCACCCTTCTTCTGTCTTGAATAATGTTTGATTCCTTCTAGTGTGAACAATTAGGTCAACCTGAAAGAAACTCTTTGTAAAATAAATCTATACTAACTTGGATGGAACTTTATTTAGTTCTCTCTTGTAGAACAAACATTTAATCTTTTTCTCCTTTTTCAGAAAAAGATTACATTTGAGAGTGCGTAAAAGATTTTAGATCATTTAAAAGATACAAAGTGTCCATAAAGGAACAAAGTCCTTTGTTGCTTCCTAGGGACAAGAAAACAAATTAGAAGCTCAAAGTATTCTCAATTAATCTTCTCATCAACCTTTTGGATACAAGTAGTAATTTACAATGTATTCTTCACAACTACTCAAAGTAATTTTTTAAGATACACTACCTTATGTGTTCCATGTCCCTAGCAGAGCTACCAAAAAATGTTGGCTAAAATTTTTGTAAGTACCTAAGACTACAACTTAGAAAATTTGGAACTTTAGACAACAATGTGTGAAATTTCTTTCTCCTCTCAGCAATAGGGGAGACTCTCTTCTTACCGTAGGTAACTTCAATGGAAATTGAACTGAAATACAAACAATTCTTATTGGTACGATAATACTGGTGGCTTAAGGGTTAATGTAAGAACAATACTTAAGACAATAGTTTACTTATAATAAATTTAAATAAATACAGGAACAAAAACTCTCATGTACTTACTTTGAAAGATGATTCTGAAAATATAATAGCCAGGAAAGCACAAATTCTTTCACCAAATATCCTCTTTCTTGACAAAAACACTTATCATTGAAGCACAAATTCTTCATCTCTAATTAATTGTGGGCACTACTATCTATAAAAAAATTTCCTCCTGCAGCACAGATTCTTCAAAAGTTCAAATTTTCTCTGAATGAAATAGGCAAGTCAAAGTCTGCACAATTGAATTCAATTCCCTCTTGAGAAAGGCTCCAAAACTCACAATCAATATCCAAAAAATGTTGTCACATAACACCTTGAATCAACACAAAATTTGAAATAAAGTTGCCCCTTTTATTGAAAGCGGACTGATTTACATCCAAGAAAAAAATCTTAGAGTGCATATACAAACTCAGAATTTTCTTGCATTTCCAAAAGATTATTATTTACAATGAGCTCCCTCCTTTATATAGGAAAAGAGGAGAGAGAAAGGTGGAGAGAAAAGGGCAAACCCCTAACCACCTTGACTTATTATCTAACTAACTAACTATCTTTGACTTATTCAATGCTAAAAGGATTAAAGCACTTGTGGCATGATTACATGAAATATCTTTGCATGTGATACTATCACATGTAATTATATCTTTTTTTTACATTACATGTAATCTGTCAAATACAAATTAAAAAAATATGATGAAAATATTCCAAGTGCCCGACAAGACACGACATCTACTACATCATCCTTTATTGATCCTCATGCTATTATAGGATGCTTTGCGAGTGATGTGTCCAGGTTTGATGAAAACATCTTGGATAGGAACCACATTTTCATACTTGATTGGAGATCATTGGGAAGGCATCTTTGTTTCTTTCCATCTCTATCTTGAAATCATTCTATGCTCTAATCATTTCATCACTCATCCTTTTCCTTGTATGGTTGCATCATGTTGTCATTTTGTAGTTACCAGAAGAACCCATAAAATGGTCTTTCAAGCTATAACTTTATAGATCTGGAAGAGTATGTGTAAAGGATACGAGTATAAGGCCTTTGAGAAACAAAGGGTGAAGGATTTTAGGCAAAATCAGCTCTTTAAAATGGAGAGAAAAAAACAAAAACGGGTTTTTCTGGGAGCAATGCATAAATGGACAGTAAGATTTGAGCAAGGAAATGGATATGGAAGGTGTATATATACATGGATAAGTATTCAATATGCGAGGTGGAGTTTTTGGAAACATTTTAAACTCATTAAAAGCCATGGAAAAGGCATGAAGGTGGGCTTTTTTATTTGCTCTGCATATTGGGAAACTTAGCTCATTTACTCATAAGTGGAATTTTTATGTCTCATTACAAGTCATTCTTATATAAGCATGGATAGCATGAAAAATGTGGGTTTTTTTGGTGTACATTTCATGTTGGGAAAGACTTAGCTCCTTTTTGAAGTGATTCCATATTTAGAACAGATTTTTTGATCCCGACTACATATGCAAGTATGAAGAATTTCTTGCATGTGCAACTTGGAGAAATTTAGATGGAAGTAGAAGGATCAAAATCAAAACTAAAAAGCATGAAAATCAGGAATGAAATGAAGGATTTGAACTCATATTCAAAAATATATATATACAAGAAATTCCCTAAAAATACACAATTAAACTTACCTCCTTTCACCAAAAATAAGAGAAGTTTTTATAAATCATTGAGCAAAATCTGAAACAAAATCCAAAAGATTTTCAAATTATGAAAATATTGCAAAAAGACGATTATATAGATTTTGAATCTTGACTCAATCCTCTTGAACTTAATTCATTTTGGAGTGAAGATTTGTTGGTTTCCAAGTATTGAATGATAGAGAAAAAAATGCACAAGTATAGCAACAACATTGACCAAATCAAATGCATATGTAACGACAACCAAAACCGGTGCCTAAGGCATCCAAAACAACTTGAAACATATGAAGAAAAAGTTGGAAATAAATTTTTTTACCCTTGAATCCTTCCTCAATGCAAAACTATTGAGATTTAATGCACAAATCTTCCTTCAATGAGCCTCTTTCAGTAGAAAATCCCTTTGGACAGACTATTTTTTAGTGTTTTCATTTGCTTGGAAGGATAAAAATGCATGTTAAAATTCCACCCAAAGGACACAGAGAAAAAACACATGGAGAAGGAAGAAAAAATAGGTTTTTTACATGCAAATGCATATGCTTTTAGCCTCCAAATCGCCACCCAGCAAAACCCAAGACTATGATGAATAATAACAGGCTTATTTGGATTGAGAACACATGCATATTGGCTTTAAATCACCACCAAGACCTTTCAATGCATAAGAGACTTGAAAAGGGGGTTTTTAGAGTTAAACTCATATGCATTCCTTCCAAAATTTGCCACTATACCTTTAAGTTATTAAAAATGGGCTTTTCACATGCAAATACATGTGTAAATGGGTTTGAATTTGTCACTATAAAGCTTTTAAATTAAAAGGTTTACAATAACCGGCTTCTAATATGAAGAAGCATCTCAAAACCCCACTTACACATGTTAAGTTATATTCTTTTGCATATGTTTTTAACTTAACATATGTATTTGCATTTAAAAAGCCCACCTTTATGCATTTGGGACTTAAAATATATTGATAGTGGGGTTTTAAAAGTGATTTGCATTATGATGACATGCAATAATAAATAAAAACCCCACCTAATTGCATTTAAAATATAATATTTATATATAACTTAGAGCAATAATAATATGATATCCACAAGGACTTAAAAAGTCCACCGTCACATATTTAAACCATTAAAAACTATAAGTAAAACTTCTCAGAATGATGTGAAATTTTAAAGTGGGGTGCTAAACCCACTTTACATGTAAATGACATTTTTATTTCGTGCAATTAGCAATAAAAAAACCCCACTTTTGAAGGATTTTAACAAAAATATGCAATCAGGCATAAAAACCCCACTTGGGCACGCTTAAAACCTTAATAACTTGAGCTAGACAACATTGATTGACACCTAAGATAGCTCAAAATGAGAGTAATTCAAAATGCTACAATTATAGGACAAAAACAAGACTAAAAACTAAACACAAAACTAAGAAAAATGAAGAAAAGAGTTAAAGGTTACAAAAAATCAAGTGCTTGTTGGGAGAGGAAAAAGACTCATTTCAACAAGCAATAAGGTGATAAGCTTGAGGGGAACCTTCAAAAAATAATGATCTTAAGATGTAAAATACAATTTATATCAAGGGATGATTGATTACCTTATACAAACATCATTAAGGATACCAAAACTTAGAGAAAACACCTGCCAATCCATGAAAAAATTGCGTAGGGTTGTCCAATTTTGGAAATGCAAAATTGAGGACAATAGGATGCATGTCACAAACAGGTATGTCACCCCTACTTGAAATCTCACTATGGATGAACTAAAGGAACAACAGAAGGATACTCAAGCACATGAAGCCATTGTAAGTACTCTACCTGATGTTGAATATGTTGATGTTCATGAACTAGAAACTGCTTATGATGTTTGGGAAAAGTTGAAACTTATCTATGGTGGAGACATTCATGTGAAGAAAGCTAAGGAAAATAGTCTTAGAGGAAATATGATGACATGAAAATGGTACAAGGAGATAATATTGCACAATATGGGATAAGAATAAAACAAGTGGTTAGTGTTATTAAAGTGGTTGGTGGAAATATTGAAGAAGATGTTATGGTAAGTAAAATGTTACGAACCTTATTGCATTCCTATGCCATTAGAGTATCTTCTATAAATGATTTGAGAATATTTAATAATGTTACTAAAGAGGGACTGATCGGTAAGCTTACTTCATTTGAGTTAAATAATTATGATAACAATAATCCAAGAGTTGAATTTGCTTTCAAGGAATTAGTGTCTAATATACCGACAAAGAAGAGGTAAGAAAACAAGTCATGATATTGATTATATGTCAAGTTATGCTAGGGAGCTTGAAGCTGTGTTGGAAGAAGAAAGGAAACAAGGAGAGTTTGAATCTCTACTAACTAAGAGATTTCCTAAAGGGACTATTAAGTACAAAGGTAAACTTCGACTGAAATTCTTCTCTTGTAATAAGATTGGACATAGTGCTGCTAGATGTCCTAAAGGTGAACCAAAGGATAAGTTGAGAAGATTTAAAGGAAAAGAGAAGAAAAAATGCTTTGTTGTTGTGGATGAAGGTTCTATCAATGAATAATCAGGACACAATGAGGAAGAAGAGTTTGTATTTTTTGCATTCAAAGAAGATCCGTGTGAAGGAGAAAGGGCATTGGATTCTCATATTAGACAGAATGATGAATGGATTATAGATAGTGGGTGCTCACATCACATGACCGGTGATAAGAGTAATTTTATTAAAATTGATGAGTTTGATGGTGGTGTGGTAAGGTTTGGTAATAGTACACCTTGTTTGGTTAAAGCTAAAGGCATTATTTATTTGAATGGCAAGAGTAATATTGATGATGTCTATTATGTGGATTATCTAACACATAATCTATTGAGTATGAGTTAGTTGAATGATGAAGGTTATAGATTGGAATTCAGAGGCATATGAAGAATAATTGGAAGATCTGGTGATGATATCGTTGTCGGTAGGTAGACTAGAGGTAATTTATTCCATCTAAATACTACTATAAATAGTTGTTTGGTTGCAAAAGTTGAAGATAGTTGATTATGGCATATAAGGTTTTGTCATGTAAACTTTGATAGTTTGATCAATGTAAGTAAGACTAATGCAGTTAGAGGATTGCCTCAATTAGTCAAACCAGACAACATGTTGTGTAAAGAATGTCAGTTGGCTATGTTAACTAATTCTACTTTCAAGAGAAATTCTTTTTCATCTGAAAGAAACTTGATTTGGTGCATACTGGTCTTTGTGGGCCTTTGAGATGGCAGAGTTATCAAGGTGAAAGATATTTCATACTGTTTACTGGTGACTATTCTAGAATGATATAGGTAACTTTCTTGAAGGAAAATTGTAATGAATTCTATAAATTCAAATAATTCATAGCATTGGTTGAGAAGGAATCAGGTAAGAGTTTGAATTATTTAAGACCTGATAGAGGTGGTGAGTTTGCTTCTTTAGAATCTGTTAAGTATTGTGAAGACAATGGAATCAAGAGACAAATGTCTACACCAAGGACACCACAATAGAATGGTGTTACAGAGAGAAGGAATAGAACGATAGTGGATGTTGCAATAAATATGTTGATTCAAGGATATTTACCAAAGATGTACTAGAGAGAAGCAATCACTATTGTTGTTTATACGTTGAACCGAGTGCAAGCACAGAAAGGAACAAATAAGATGCCCTATAATCTATGATATGGTCACTCACCTAGTGTTAATTATTTCAAAGTCTTTGGTAGTAGATGCTACATTAAGAGAGATTATGACACTGGAAAGTTTGATCCTAAGATTGATGAAGGCATCTTTTTGGGTTATTCTACTAAGAGTAAAGCATACAAGTGTTTCAATAAAAGAACTAGAAAGATGATAGAAAGTGAAAATGTAAAGGTAGATGAATACCTTGAAAAATTTGGTAATTCAAGCAAGAAAATAATAGAGGATGACTAAGAGATTGTGTATATTGAACCAGAAGTGCAAGTACCAGCAAATCAAAGTAATGAAAGAGAATGATTCAACCGATAGAAGAAAAACCTCGTAGACCTGAACCAATGATACCTAGGTATGTGAAGATGAATCATTCAGTTGGTCATATTTTAGGTGATAATAATGCAGGTGTTTAAACAAGAAGAAATATTAGAGATTACATGTTTAATTTCCAAGTTTGAGCCTAAAACAGTGAAGGAAGCCATCAAGGATGAGGATTGGTTAAATGTTATAGAAGAAGAACTTGATCAAATAGAGAAAAATGATACATGGGTACTTGTTCCTAGACCTAAAGATAAAGATGTCATTGGTACCAAATGGGTTTTCAGGAATAACATGAATGAAGATGGAGATGTAATCAGAATCAAGGCAAGGCTTGTGTTTAAGGGTTATGCACAAGAAGAAGGATTAGAATATGGAGATACTTTTCTCTGGTAGAAAGAATGGAAGGGGTAAGAATTATACTTTCTTATACTACTTACAAGAATTTCAGAGTATTTCAAATGGATGTCAAATCAAATTTCTTGAATGGAATTCTTGAAGAAGATGTTTACATAGAACAACCTAATGGTTTTGCATTAACAAAATAGAAGGACATGGTATGTAAGCTACAAAAGGAACTCTATGGACTGAAACAGGCTCCAAGAGGATGCTATGAAAGACTACGTTCCTATCTTTTTTAAATTGGTTTTTATAGAACAAGTGATGATAGTAATGTATATCTTAAAATTGAAGGAGGTAAATTATTGTTAGCTAAAGTTTTCGTTGATGACATAATCTTTGGAGGTAATGATGAGATGTGTCTGGATTTTTGTGAGGAGATGAAGAAGGAATTTGCGATGCCATTAATTAGGGAGATAAAATTTTGTATTGGATTGCAAGTTTCACAACTTAAGAATGGTATATATATATCAGTCAATCCAAATATGTGAAAGAAGTGTTTAATACTTTTGGTATGGATGACTCCAAACTAGCTGGAAACCCAATGGTATTAGGTTATAAATTTTCTAACGGTGATGAATCTAATGTAGTTGATGGTACTTTGTATAGATCTATAATCGGTAAGTTGTAGTATGTCGTTCATAAAAGACCGAATATTTCTCAAGTAGTTGGTATAGTTGCTAGATTTCAGTCAAGTCCTAAGGAATCTCATATGGTTACAATCAAGAGGATATTTAGATATCTAAAAGGGACAATTGATTATGGTTTGGGGTATGCTCATGATGGTAATTTTCTTTTTGGTGTATTTATTAATCTTGACTAGGCAAGAAATGTTGATGATAGAAAGAGTACAAGTGGTGGTGCATTCTTTCTAGGTGAAAGGCTCATGTCATGGACAAGAAAGAAGTAGAATTGTATCTCATAATCCATATTAGAGGTTGAGTGTGTTTCATAAGCTATAAATTGTACACATATTGCATGGATGAAGTGGATTCTTGAAGGCATCAAGGAAAAGGTGACTAGACTGGTAACTATCTTCTGTGATAACACAAGTGTTATAAATATTTCAAAGAATACTGTGATGGATTCCAATACTAAGCACATTGCAATTAAGTATCATTTTCTAAGAGAGAAAGTGCAGGAGAAAGAGGTAAAGCTAGAATATGTACCAACTAAGGAGCAGAGATAAGATATATTCTCCAAGCCATTACCTAAAGATACTTTTGAGTACCTTAGAGGTAAGCGAGGTTATGGCCCTACCTGAATAGAACTAAGAAGTTGTAGGTGCATCAATCCAGTGAATTTATTGGCATATATTTCACTATGGATTAATGGTCAAGGGACTACTTCCTTAGGGCGAGTAGTTGGACAGAGGAGAAGACAATTGCAGCAGATGATGTATTGGGCTTATTGTGTCTTTGAAGTAATTTTTGGTTTCTAGATCAGCTAGATGATTACTTGGCATTGTTGGTGTTTCCATCAATGCCAAGGGGGGAGTTTGTTAGCATAACTAATATTTGTATGGTGTAAATATGGTATTCAACCTTCAAACAACCAAACACTCAATAAACCATTAACTTAGGGGTTAGTGATTTTCAAATTGAACTCTATCATTATGCAACCCCCCCCCCCCCCCCCCCCCCCCCCCCGCCCCAAAAAAAAAAAAATTAGCTTATTGCTTCCTAGATGAAGTGAGTTTGATTCTCGATAGATGCTCATAAGATTGGCACTATAATCAGTGACTAGAAATCTAAAATGGAAGATTCAAAAGTGATAATGATGCATGAAATTTCATACTTTTATCTTCAAGGACATTGAAATGATATGCAAAATGCAACCAAGCTAAATGCATGAGATAGCATGAGTTTAATCTAACAATATGCAAAAAAATGCTAAGAAGATGAAGCTAATATTTAACCATCTAAGAGAAAAATGAAAATACTAAGATAGCATGAAAATGCACTTATACAATGAGTAAAACCTAGAATCAAAATGGCATTATGATCTTACTTCAAAAATTGTCTCTTTTTTCAACAAAGAAAGCTATCCATTTTATAGAAACTTCCTCAAAATGGATGGCTAAGATTCAATCATGAAGGGTGGTTGGGATGTACTCTCCTTCAATCCATGTGAGAGGTTATTAATTGGTCAAATTTGTGTTTTTTGAGGGAGGATGAAGAGTGTGAATGGGTTCATTTAATAAAAGTGTAAGAAATTTTACTTAGGTGTGAAATGTATAGTGATTAATTGATTTTCAAGATTGAGTTAAGATTAAATTAATGATTTGATTTAGGATTTTGGTTTAATTATGTAAAGGGGATTATTAGGGTTTGATTGCATAATTAAGGTCTAGTATTCAAGGCCTTTATGTTTTAGGTATTCTTGAGACCAAGTAATTAAATTAGGGGCTACACGTTTAATAGACCAATTTTAGGTGATAACATTGGGCCCTCTTTGAATCAATGTGTGAGAAGCACATTTATTCAAAGAACATTTGATGGTAGACCAGGAATTGTATGTGTCTGAATGTTGACCTCTAAATCAGCCACAACACAACATAGTCATTGCTCAATCGTTGAATCGTGAAGATGAACATGAATTGCTCATTCCACAATATCGATCGAATTGACCCGTTGCCTCCTATTTAGTTGGGGTGTTTAATTACTCTCAGAACGAGAGCCAACAACCATAGACCATTGCTAAAATGGAGGATTTGAAAGCTTTAAAAACTGAAATGAAATTTATTCTATATGAGAGATGCAATTGTAATCTAGGAATGAAGATGCAGATTTTAAGCTAAGAAACTTGAAAGAGATGACATAATTAAACTACTTGATAAGTAAAAAAACTAAATTGAGATGAAAAACGCCATTAAGATAAATGAAATTACACTAAATATGCAATAAATCTTGGCAATATGAGAGAATTGAGACAATAATTCACTATAATTTTGGTACTCTAAAAATTGCTCTCTCCAAATGAAGGAAAGAAGGTCCATAATATAGAAAATTTTGAAGAGAGGATTAAGAGTTTCTTGGGAAGAAATGGCTGACTCTTCGTCTTCATGGAGGAAGGTGAGACAAATATGAAGGAATTATTTAATTAAATAAATGAATTATTGCCACATGGGTGGATTTTCACATTATTTGAATTATTAAATTCAAGTGAGGATAATCCATTCAAATAACCAAATAATATTTAATTCCCTTGATGTGTATTAGCTAAAGGGGGTGGGATTAATTTAATTTAAAAGCACTTAGGTCTTTAGAATTAAATTAATTAATCATAAGGATTTTTAGCTAATAAATCTTGAAAATTTATGAATTAAATATGGTGTAAGATTTATGCAATTTTAGGTTTTCTGCATTTGAGACTAAGTCAATTAAAGACAATTAGGAAGGAGAATTTGCCTAGTACAATAGGACTTTGATCATGAGAATTTGAAGAAATGCACCAAAATTGATTAGAATTATAAGGTACCAATTTTGGGGTGTTACATTTTGCCCCTCTTTAAATTGATGTGTGAGCAGCGCGTTGATTCAAAGAATAGTCTGATGTGACATATGAAGATTTTAGGAGTCTAGGTTAGGTTTCCAAGACACTGATCAGATCAAGAAGTAGAACCATCTTCAGAATGAAGCATGATTTTCCGAAGTCTAGGTTAGATTGCGAAGACAACGGTCCAAATACCAATTGAGAGAAAATTGGAATCGGGGTTAGATTGGCCCAATGCCCACTGATAGCTGATGAAGATTTAGGAATATCTCCAGAATTAGGGTTAGATTGACTGAATATGAAGGTTAGCCCTCTGAGATCTAGGTTAGGTTTCTCAGATAACGGTCGAAAAGAGATTTTGAAAGTAGTCTTCAGAACGAAGTATGACTTTCAGGAATTAGGGTTAGATTGCCCCAATACCCAATGGGATTTCAAGATTCATCTCCAGAACGAAGCTTGATCCTTGAGGATCTGATTTATACTGCTCAGATACCTAAAAAGATAGATGACAAGATGACAAGATGCGAGGCATCAAGATGCCCCTATAGATTCAAGATCATGGAATATCCAATTTTGACCATAAGGTACGAAACACTGAATATGCCCCAAGTGATGCGATGACCCTAGTAATGGGGACTTTTGATTCAGATCAGACTGATTCGAGAATGATGTGAAAAGATTGAATGATGCAATCATCCTACCCCCTCGGGAGCGAAATTGAAAGATGACACCACAGAAAGATGATCGACAGCAAAAGATTGCAGATAGAAGTAAGATCAAAGATCCAAAGAAATTCAAAGATAGATCAAGAGAATGCAGAATGGATTTAGAGCGATCAGGAAGTCTTGTTGACTAGGTTTGACTATAGTTGACCAAGTTTGACTAGAGTTGACTTTTGATGAAAAGATTGCAGAAGTCAAAAAAATGATGACAAGAGATGATTCTGACAAGAAAGTGGCGTCAGAAAGTTGACTGCACAAGCGTCGAAGCACGTCGGTCCCAAAATTTTAAAACATGATTTTGAGCTACTTATGAGTGTTAGATTTTGATTTTGATCACAAAAATGGATTCAGAATGGTCAATTTAGCCAAGGGTGCAATTTTTGCAGAAAATGGAGCACTTTTGAAAATTAGGTCAAAAGCTATATAAGGCCCGGAGGGGTTATTTTCAAATCATTATTCACTTTTGACTTTAGAGATGGAAAGGGCTCAATCTAATATTGATAGCATTCCCATGCATACACATCAATTTGAGCACTCCTGACGACACAGCCTGCCACCAGAGTATGACGCACCTGTAAGTAATCAAAAAACCAACTTGCATTTCAAATGTTTATTGATTTTTAGATCTTTTAGCATGCTTTTAAAGCTTTTTAAGTCTAATTAGGTCAATTCTCACCTGAGGAAATAGTTTCCTCACGCTAGCCAAGGTCACCCCTCGCGCGAGAAATTGGCTTCCTCATGCAGGTTAGGGTTTCCTCGCACGGGGTCCCTCCGCGAGCTCGCGCGAGATGCAACATGATACCGCGTGAGATTTCATCCCCAGTGATGAAATCTCGTGCGAAGAGAGATCTTGTCTCGTACAAAATAGAAGTCTCACGTGGGAAAAGAGTTTCCTCAAATGGGAACTACTTGCAGTCCAGAAAGTTGTCATCCAGTATGTTGCAGAATCAGCCAATTAGAATGCCTCAGAACTATGTTTAGGATAGATCCATAGCTTCACTTGTTGTTATTTCTTTGAAAAATCATTATGTTGAGAAAATAATCAAATGTCATCGCTTACTTTGCAAGTTGGCTTCCCCGATATTACATTTTGGTCTCACTATCCTGTCATGGGTGAGCTTGTGTAGAGACTGACTGATGCTGAGGGTGCCCATCTCAACGGGATAGGACAATCATATCTACATGATGTACTCAAGATTCGGGTAAATCACGGTCTATTGTGTGCACTTGTTGAGTGTTTCCATTCGGAGACAAACACTTTCCATTTGTCGTAGGGGGAGATGAAAGTCACCCATGAGGACATATATAGGATCTTGAGAGTACCATTCCATGGGGCTCACATGGAGTACAATACCCAGCCAAGGGAAGGCACACATGCATTGAGAGCGATCTTCCAGGACAATCTAGTGATGGGTCGATCCATCTCTTGGGATGATCTGACGAGAAGGTATGGTGCAGGACACACATTGGCAGTCATCTTGGCAATGTTCTTGAGCTGCCACCTAGTGTCGGATCGAGGTTAGCATGGATTAGAGTGCGGCTGGGAACTCATGCTGCACCAGATGTTAGCCATGCTAGCAGTGAGGTTTGGATGGGGCGATTTCATGCTCACACAGATGTACCATGAGATGCACAAGATCAGGTATCGGAGCGCACAAACCATGGAGGCAAGAGTTGTGGTTCTACAGATCTAGGCCTGGGAGCACCTTCCTATATGTCAGCCGATTTTCCAAGATACTCAATAGCCCCTAGAGCCATATATTTACAGGTATGTAGGTTCGATGACTCAACCAATGCTGGGTAAGACAAATCAGTGGTGGGCACAGCTGGATGATATGGCAGCGGTTATATGGAGGCCATGGATAGCTACAGAGGTTTGGGATTATGCACGACATGATCTGCCACATATGTTCTGCTCAAGTCCTTTGATCGGGCACACCATCAGCATCATTGAGAGCTTCCTACTGATACGGGTCCTATGGCAGTTTGGGAGACCACATGACGTCTTCCAAGAGTATTGCAAATATGCCCAATTCGTCAATGAGACGAAGAAGGGCTGGCAACGGTAGCTAGACCAGTGCAGGTGTATGATAGATGCACGGGTACCACCAGCTAGGTGGGACTATTTAGCATGGGTGACGAATGCAAGAATGATACCTGCATACAGAGATCACATCTTGGCTCACCCATTCCCGAGATTCACAGATCCTGTTGGCATGGGCAAACATGTACAGTAGGTAGTACAGCTACCGCCACAGCAGTAGGTACAATAGCAACCATAGCCACCACCATAGCAGGTATCACCACAGCAGCAGAGACTACTACAGCCAAGGACCTAGCAGAGTCCCCTTCCTCCTAGACAGATGAGAGCAGATGCAGGTGCAGGGAGTAGTGGAACTTAGGATAGGTCCACTAGACAGAGGAAAGGTGATAGCTCTGAGTAGGGGGAGGATACTGATATGACCAATCCACAGGTAGGAGGATAGATGGAACAGGCACAGGAGGCTCTCAGGAAGATTCAGGAGAGAGTGAGGTAGGTACAGAGGGAGCGGGATGACTACCGTACACAAATGATCATCCAGGAGACCCAGGTGGCCGAGCGGGATTGAGAGATTCAGGGACTATAGGAGGCACTGGCTAGAGTACAGGCAACAGCGAGATATGAGGCTGCTCAGTTAGCCTATTATTATGTTGCATACATGATCGTATTTCCCAAGGCAGCGGACCAAGTTCCACCATTTTCAGAGTATGCTAGGGCACAGGCCGCTCCACAGGCACCACCATAGGCACCTCCTCAGCAACAGGCCATGCCACCTCCTCCACCTCCTCTGGGTGGGAGTGGTTAGATGAGACATTTGATACATATTACACCACCATTTTGATATGTTGTGCTTGAGTAGCACCATTGTACACTTGATCGATTGATATATATGAGCTCGATTTTGGCATTATTGTACTTGTTTATATATTGCTTTAAACTTGCATGTCTTGTGAGATGTTTCCTATATGATTAGATGTATGGATTAGAAATGTATGCCATGGACGAATATACAAATGTTTATGCAAATGTTTTATTGATGTATGAATGAATGTAATGCAATGATAGATGTTAGATGGATAAATGCTATGTATGATTTGATTTATGCTTATAATGGATGCACATGTTTATGGATATGATGCAAATGAATGTATGGAAATGCACTTTTGTGGAAATGGATGTAATGTAATGAATGCAATGGTACTAATCATCTCATGCAGGATATCGCAATATACAAAAGGTACTAACCAAAAGAATATGAATGAAGATTGAGAGCAAGGACAGGACACTTGTGTAGTCAAGAGGAATCCAGGACAAAAGATGAGAACCTTCGAAGAATGAGAAGACAATGAAGAGAGCACCAAAACTATCACTATGCAAGCTTAAAATGTGAATGCAAGCCTAAGCTAAATGCAACCCTAGGACTTGGTTGTTGGACTCATCGTATAATTATCATCATCGAGTATTTTTTGGAACATCATATTTGATACAATCCTTACTAGTGCCACTGCGACCATAAGGATATGAATATGACTTTCATTGGATAAAATGTAGGAAATGAACATAAGCACTAGGGTACAAAAGCCAAGATGACCTGAACATCGCTTCCAATTAATATTGCAAGAGTACACAAGTATCAAGGCAGTCAAATCCAAGATAACTGTGAGTGCAGTCGTGCGTAAACAAACAGAGCAATAACAGTCAAGGAGATAGTACCAACCTCACCATGGCATACAAATAAACACAATCGAGGGATGTGAGGCTTTTTCGCCTTAGTGCAGGAGCTCTTATCACATACACCATATTTATTTGACGTTACCGGATCATCGGGACTACACCGAAAAGCAGTAGACAATTAAAATATCAATGAAATTCATGAGAATAGATAGCATACAAAGAAAGATTCAATCATAGCTCAGCATGTTTTAAAGTTTTTGAATATGTGTGAGTATAGGTTGAAAATCACCGTTGTGCTTGTAAGTGCATTGTGTTTGATTGTCATAAATAGATGTTTATGTTGGCGATATCCAATGTGTGTTGAAAAACACAGATGTGTCCAAAGATAGTGTTCAAAAACACTGTTTAATTGGGGTGTTGAGAAACACCAGTTTGTGCCAGTTGATAGTTGTCCTTTAGAACTAACAAGATTACTGACTCGAGTGTAAACTAAAGATACGATCAAAGTGGGGAGCCATGCCCCCAAGTAATGAATGTTGATGACTAACTTGACTCATATAGAGAGGATGAATCCGAGTGGATTGCCCCCAAGCTATGACGTCGGGGTCGTGTCTAGTCAGGCGGGATCTTGAAAAGACCCAAAGTGGATTGGTGTTAAATATGCAGATAGTGATTTGATGTGAGAAATATTAGTATTACAGTGATAGTAGGTAGATGCAATGAGAATCACTGGTAACTGATGCGAGAAAGATTCTAAAGTATAAAGATCGGCGTGAGATCTAGGCATCAGCAGGCAGACTCAGTGAGAACCACTGGTGACTGATGTGAAGAGGAGAGAGACTCCAAAAGATAGGAAAATTCCCCCTAGACTAGGAAGATGCCCCTGAGTGTGACCAGTTTCAATCCATGTGAAGTCAAGCAAAATCTCGAAAATAACTGAGAGCGAATGCATGAGTGAGAAAACTAAAGCAGGAAAGCAAACTAAAGCAGGAAAGAAGGAGAGCAAATTGCAAGAAAGCCAAGGGATTCCACAATAGATAGAACATTGCAGGACAAGAGGTGCCTATTTACCAAGTTTTCACCATCTTGGCAGAAATTCTATTTTTTCTACCACGATGCCTGTTTACCAGGTTTTCATCAATGGCACATTTTTCTCTTTTTTTTTTTGTATTTTTCATTTTTTTTTATTTTGGTATTATCAAGGCGCCTGTTTACCAGGTTTTCACCAGGATAATAGATACATCAAAGTTCCTGTTTGTCAGGTTTTCACTAAGATGATCATTTTTTCAGGACATTTTGCAATTTTTTAGGATTTTCTCTTAATAGAGTATGTACATGAGCATTCAGAAGACATTTCAACTGTAGAACTTCTTCATATGAAGAGCATTGATAGGCTCTTTGAGTTGTTCCCCCTCTATGGTAGAGAGCTGGTAAGCGCTAGACCCAAAGACTGTAGTGATAACATACAGACCAAGCCAGATTGGTTAAAATTTTCCTTTCTGGATCCACTACTATTGATTCTTGAGGTTCTCTCTCAAGACGAGATCACCCATTTGGAATTCCCTTGGTCTGACCTTCTTGTTGTAGCTTTTAGATATTCTCTTTTGATATGCTCGAAGATTATCAAAATCCATTTTCCGACGTTCATCCAGTAGTTCTAGCTCTTGAAGCTGAGATATTCTGATATCATCATCAGTAATGAGGCCCTTCAGAGAGACTCGCAAGGTAGGAATCTCAACCTCAATAGGCAGCACTACATCTGCACCATAAACTAGAGCAAAGGGTGTGGCCCCTATTAGTTTCTGTATACTGGTGTGGTAAGCCCATAAAGCCAGATTAATATAGAGATGCCAGTCTCGTCCAGATTTGTGTACTGTGCGGTGTAGGATCTTGAGAATAGTCTTATTTGAAGCTTCCGCCTATCCATTACCCTATGGATAATAGATAGAAGACCAGTGCTGAATAATTATGAACTTAGTGCATAATTATTTTAGATCCTTGTTCTTGAATTTCCCCCCATTGTCAGTGATTATTGATGAGGGTACACCATATCTGCAGATGATGTAGTTCAGTATAAACATGGCCACAGACTTGCCATCAGCTATGATGAGGGGCACTGCCTCAACCCACTTGGTAAAATAGTCTATAGCAGTAATGATGAATTTATGTCCCCTTGAAGAAGAAAAATGTATCTGACCCACCAAGTCAAAGGCCCATTATTGAAATGACCAAAATCTGACGAAAGGAATGAGCTCCTTGGCAGGAGCGTGTATCAGATTTCCATGAAGTTGGCATTATTTGCAAGATTTAGCAAATTGTGTACCTTTTTCCTCCATATCTGGCCAATAGTAACCAGCTCTAATAAGTTTGTGAGGCAGTGTTAGGCCATTTGAGTGAGACCCACAGACACCTTCATGCACCTCTACTAAGGCACACTTGAAATCATCAGGTTCTAAACACCTAAGGAGGGTACCATCTAGACCTCACCTATATAAGTCGTTAGCTATGATGACAAACTGTGAAGCACTGCAGATTAAGTGATGTTTCTCATTTTGGGAGTAAGTGTTCAGAATGATTTGGTCATGAAGGTAGGAGTAAATATGGTCGTAGTAGGATGAGTCATGTCCAATGAATGAACAGATCATCCGAGATTTAGAAGAATTATAAGCAGGGTAGCATAACGTCTCCACTAGGAATTCATGTCGGAAGTCATTTTCTGGCATTTGTAACATGGAAGCCAGAGTAGCCATGGCATCGGCTACATTATTATCTGCCCTTGGAATTTGTTGAAAAGTAATGTGTGCAAATTATTTCTTGAGATCATCAACCATCTTTTTATAAGGCACCAGTTTTTCATCTTTTGTTTGGTAGATATCAGTAACCTGATTGATAACCAACTGTGAATCTCCAAAGACCTTTAGCGCATCGACCATTCAATAGCAATTTTTAATCCATTAATCAAGGCTTCATACTCAGCAGTGTTATTTGTGCAAGGAAACAACATTTTGTAAGCCTTTGGTAATGAATACTGCTGAGGTGTAATGAACAAGATTCCGGCACCTGACCCCTGCTGGGTGAATGATCCATCAAAGAACATGGTCAATGCCTGATGTGTGAGAAGCATGATGGACTCATCTGGGAACTCAATCCTTAATGGTTGATATTTTTCAATAGGTACCTCAGCCAACTGATCTGCAATTTCTTTCCCTTTGATAGCTTTTATTTCTACATACTCAATGTCAAATTCATTGAGCATCATGACCCACTTAACTAATCTACCCGTGAGGGCAGCTTTGTTGATTAAGTACTTTAATGGATCAATTTTTTCAATGAGCCTTGTAGTGTGAGCAAGAATGTAATGTCGTAACTTCTAGGAAGAAAACACCACAGCCAAGCAAGCTTTCTCAATGACAGAATAATTCATTTCATAGGAGACCAACGTTCTGTTGATGTAATAGATTGCTCTTTCTTTATTGTTTTGATCTTCTTGGGCCAATAGAGCACCTAGAGATGTTTATGTAGCTGAGATGTATAAGATTAATGGCTTCCCATGAATAGGAGGCATTAATATAGGCATATTAGCTAGATATTGTTTGATTTGTTGAAGACCTTGTTCACATTCTTTATTCCATTCATAGGTCACACCTTTATTTAGAGTTTTAGCAAATGGCTGACTTGTCAGCTAGCTATGAGATGAAGCACCAGATAGACTAAAGTCAACCTTGAAGACCTCTCATTTGACTGATATTGCAAGGTGGAGGCATTTCCAACATAGCTTGCACCTTTTCAGGATCCACCTCGATACCTTTTGTGGAGATGATATAACCAAGCAATTTTTTGGAAGTTACTCCAAATGCACATTTCTTAGGATTGAGATGTAGTCTAAAATTTTCCATACGATCCAGTATAGGGCCTAGATATGTAAGATGTGCCTTCCTATCCATTCTTTTAAAAAGGGTGTCATCAAAATAATCCTCCATTGTCTTGTCCATCATATCATGAAATATAGTGGTGACTGCTCTCTGATACGTGGCTCCAGCATTCTTGAGACCAAAAGGCATAACATTCCAGTAGAAAGTGCCCCATGCACAAGTGAAATTAGTCTTTTCTTGGTCCTCTGGTGCAATTTTGATTTGGTTGTAGCCAGAGAAACCATCCATTAGGGAGTACATTTCATACCCTGCTATCATATCCATAATCATATCAATGTTGGGTAGTGGGAAATCATCTTTTGGACATGCCTTGTTTAAGTCCCTAAAGTCTGTGCAGACTCTGATAGATTTGTCATGCTTCGACACTGGAACTATGTTGGAGATCCATTCTGCATAGTCAATTTCTCTGATGAACCCATCTTTTAGGAGTTTCTCTAATTCTGCCTTGACAAGTAGAGCCACATGTGGATGCATTTTTATGATTTTTTGCTTGACTAGTTTTACTCCAGGAGCTATTGACAGGTGATGCATGATAAGATCAGGATCTACACCAGGCATGTCAGAGTATCTCCATGCAAATTTTATCTTTTTCTCTTTGAATAAATCTATGAACTCTTTGAGTTCTTCTGCAGACAATGATTTAGCCACATGAATAATATGCGGATGTTCTTCTGTACCCAAATTTACTGGCTGAGTCAGCTCAATTAGCACTGATGATCGTTCCTAGAAATGACTTGAAAGTGCATCAAGTATCTCATACTTAGGAGCCTCAAAGAGGTTTTCACCTTCGAATATGTCTATTCTTTTTACTTTTTCAGCTCTGACACTGCCACAATGTGGTTTTCACCGTCAGAGCGCCTTTTTTTTTTCTTTTGATTTTATGACTAAGATACTTGATATCACTTTTGGTCATGCTGACACTATCTTCGCTAGTGGAGGATGTTACAGGTTCAACATTATGGAGATAACAAGCTAAACCATAGTCATTTTTGAATGTGGGGACTTCATTGGATGAAGAAGTGGAATTCCAGTCTATTAGCTTGGGATGTTGGTGTGAGAGAGAAGTGACGGGTTCAAGTGCATTCACGATATAATCATTGAAAGCGCAGACTAGTAAGTTGAGACCTAGAGAAATATCATCCAAAGGTGTATTCAAATCCCTTTGAATCCTAGCGACTGTAGTAGAAGACACATTAACATCTATGGGATCAGACTCATTAGAACTTATACTAGACCCTTCACCTATGTCGAGAAGGTTTTCAGATGTATATGTAGTATCAACATTCCTATCAAAGGATCCTTTTGAAAGACTGTCGAACTCATATTCATGGGAATCTATGTCTGAACTCTAATTGGGATGTTTGCACCATGAAGGTTTGAGAGTTCTTGTGACACCAGCCTGTTCTTGCTCAAACTGCTCTTGAAACTGTGATGGTATGTATCATTCACCCTGGAAACCAGAGTCTTGTGACACTTTCCATTGTTCATATGTCAGAGAAGTGAATGGAATAGCATCATTGGAGTCACTGCCAGCCTTGGTTGTGCTGACATGTGTTATAACATCATCTGGCTTAGCAAAGAATGCTGCCAGATCTGGAGGAATAGGATAAGGAAAGTAATCCTTGTCAGAGCTATCCTCTGCGGTGTCAACTGTAGCTATGCCCTCAGGTTCTGGTTCTGGTCCAAGTTTAGATTCAGATACAAATTTTTTAATCCCTAGATGGAATGGGATCTTCTTAAATCCTAAACCAATTGTATTTTTCATCCTTCGACCCATAGCTTTAATAGGTTCAACTAGCTCATTACCATTCATCCCTATTGGACCACTCCCTTTGTATCCAAAGTGTTTCATGATTTTAAGACCTTCACTATTGGGATCTAGCTCACAAGCTGGGGTGGTTTGTTTAGATATTTCCTTTCCTTTGTAAATCCAAGCTTTAACAACTCTTTCCTCATCTTCATCTTCTAATGGTGTTGAAGCCCGTACAAAGGCACTATCATAAACTATTTTAGGAGGAGTAGTAGAAGATTTATTTTTCTTAGAAGGTCTCCTGTAAGAACGAGGAGATGGAGGTAGAGCTGCTAATGATAGCACCAGTTCTATTTGATACTCCCCCATGCCTATGTCTTTTATTTTCAAATTTTGTTCCATGTCTCTAAGCTTAGCATCATAGAATTCTATGGATTCTTTGTTAGTAGGAACAAAACTATCAGCTGACTGTGTGAGCGTATTACAAGAATAGCCCATATTAGCAGGAATTGTCACTTCTACACCATGGAAAGGAAACTTGATACACTGATGATACGTAGAGGGAACCACTTTCATTTCATGGATCCACGGTCTTCCCAACAGGATGTTATAAGCAAGAGGAATGTCCAGCACTTGACAAGTGACATCTCTTTCAACAGGTCCAACCCGAATAGGTAGTACAACTAAACCTTTAGACTTTCTTTCTTCTTCATCATAGGCTTTGATAGTAATTTTCTTGCAGGAATCTATGTGATCTTCATCATAGCCTAACTGAGTGAGCAAGTGAGTAGAGCATATGTTGAGGCCAGCACCATTATCAATAAGGATGTGGTGGACGTGATTTTGGCCAATCATGACCTCTATATGCAAAGGGGCATTATGCGGGTGGCTGACCGAATGGTCATCTTCTTCTAAGAAAGACAGATAGTGTGGTGAAGTCAAGTGACCCACTATATATTGAAAGTGATCAAGATTAATGTCTTTGGGAATATTAGCCTCTGTGAGGGCTTTATTCAGAATCTTCCTATGAGCAGGCGAGAGCTTCAACAACTCAAAGATGGTTATTTGAGCGTTGGTTCTTTGCAGCTGGTTGAGAATGCTATAATTAGTAGTAGGAGGTGTGGGGACCATTTTCGTGGTCTTATTGGAAGGGCCAACAGTATCTTTATCCGCAGGTTGCTTTGGTGCGGATGTAGTAGCAGGAGGGTCAAGACCCTTGAGAGATATCTTAGCGCGGGAACTGGTAACGACATTTGTGTAATCCTGAGATGATTTAGGTTTAGAAGAGCAAGACCTAGGCCTCTCAAAACAAATGGGGTCTTAGAATTAGGAGCATCCCCACCCCCCTTGATAGTAATCACATCACAATACTCAACTTCAAGAGGTTTGATCATGTTGATACAATTGTCATTAGTGGTATGCGTGTAGTTAACCTTGGCATTTTTGTTCTTAGTGTTGGAAGAATCACCTTTCTCGTGAGGAGGAAAGGGCTCTTTAAATGCTTGGTGATCTGAATTCTTATTATGATTATCCACAACAATATCACCATTATCAATCAGATCTTGGATCTTATGGCGCAACTGAAGACAAGTAGACGTCTTATGACCCTTGTTCTGGTGATAGTCATAGTATGCATTGTCATTCCACCAATGGGGTCATGGTTTCAGATCATATGGACGCTTTTCCAAAGGAGTGAGAACTTGGTTTTGCACCAAAGTCTTGTAAACTACATCAAGCGGTTCTCCCAAGGAAGTGAATTCACGCTTGGGTCGAGGGGCCCAAGGTTTGTTGCTAGAGAATCTGGAAGGCGGCTGAGTGTTTGTTGCGGCTTTTTTAGATGTTTTGATCACTTGTATGCTAGAAGTAAGATTGAAAAATAATTTTGAAGGAGCCGAGGTCACATTATCAACCACTCCATCATTCACAACATCCCTATTTTTGTTGACAAACTTCCCTTTATCTTTGTTGGAAGAGGAGGAACCTTGCTTTTTGTCTTTGTACAAAGTCAATTACCCTTTCTTAAAAATAAATGCCTCTATCCTCACAGCTTGCTTATTCATGCTATCAAAATTGAGGGGACCTTGAAGCTATACCTGATACCCAAAATCAGGAGTGAGATTGTCCAAGAAGATGTCAAGTTTCTCAGATTTGGGTATTTTACGAGGATACTTGGTGCAAAGTTGTCTCCATCTCTGGAGAAATATCAGGAATGGCTCCCCTTGTCTCTGCTTGAGATTGCAAAGGTCCCTGATGTTGATGGGATGATGTATGTTGTGAGAATAATGCTGGATAAAGAGATTTTTGATCTCATAGAAAGTCTTAATGTTTGTGGGTAGTCGAGAAAACCACTCCATGGTAGGTCCACCCAGACTTCGGGGAAAGAGGTGCATTAAATAAGTTTGATCATGAATGAACTCCATAGATAGGGCCCCAAATTCTCTCAAATGATCCTGAGGATTGGTGGTACCCAGATATTTATCATACTTAGGGAGTTCTACACCCTTGGGAAAAGGTGGCATATAAAGACTCCTATCAAAAGGAAAAGGACAAATACTCTCCATCGTAAATTGTTGTGCTGGTTTGTCCTTATCCTTTACAAGTTGGCTAATTTGGTTTTGCATATCTTGAATCATCTTTTGCAATTTGGTAGTCTTAGTATCTTCCTCTTTAGTCACAAGTGTTTCCACTTTGAAATCTGGGGGTAGCTTAACTCCTTGATTTGCTAATTCTAGAAAATATTTCTCTTTATCTTCTGCAAGGAGAATTTCCATCATCTTGATGAGACCCTTATTATATTTTGCCAGATCTAAGTCATTTTGAGTTATCAGATCATCATCAGTATCGAGGATCTCATAAATGCTTGGGTTCTAATCTTGAATCTGGTCATATGGAGGAGGGCAATGGTGATGTGCTTGCTGATCAGCTTGGGATTGTTGATTATGGTCATTTTGAGATTGATCATGGGCCTCGTTGTATTGACCTTGTGGGAAGTTGAAAGGGCCTCCCATGTTGCCAATGTGGGATTGTGTCATGTGCCACTACTACATTTGACCTCAATTTTCTACCAAACATTTTGATCATCAATTAAAAAGATTTAGGTTGGTCGGATTATAGAAGGAAAACATGTTTTTTTTTTATTCATGCTCGTGTTAGTCAAAATTTTGACCAATACCATGTAGGTCAAAATTTCGACCAACACGGGCATAACTTTAAAAAGAAAAAAGATTTAGCATCTCATTTCATTGTTTGGTTTTAAGTTGGGAGCGCGAAGGAGCTAGAGCCTAAAAAAGATTTTGCATCTCATTTCATTGTTTGGTTTTCAGTTGGGAGAGCGAAGGAGTTGGAGCCTGCGATTGTTTGAAGTTTTATTTGGTGAGAGTAAAAGGAGGACTGCCTACCTCCGAGGGTTGCCACTGTGGTTTGGTGTAAAAGGAGGACCGCTTGTAAGGAATTCCTTACTCTGCATTTTTTTGGCATTGTTTTATTGGTTACCTACTTAGGGTCCGTGAGCAATGTGCTAGGGCATCATGTATTTGGTATTTGCTGGCACATTTTTAACATTTTTGTTACTAGTATTTTTTTCTTCTGACTTCGTGTGGATTGGAATGTCAAATCTAACTCCATAGGAAGTCTACCTTGAGTCATAGCTTTCAATTGCGACCGGTCTAAGATCATTTGGTGGAGAAATCTGAAATAAATCATGTGGCAGTCATCTATAGACCATTTTTGACATAAAAATAGGGCAGTCAGCTTTCTATAGTCAATTTTCTATGGACTCTTTTAGACCAGGTGTGACTGTATACACACTATGGCTTCAGAAGTACTTAAAAAGACCACAAATAACAAAGTGACCATAGACTCCTTGCACTCCAAAGACTCCAAACCTTCATCAATCTTTAATAATGTCTAAAAATGAACAAACCTCAAAGGAATAGGTCTTAGTCCACCGAGAACCCAAAAATCCCCAAATTTAGCACTTTTAAACCCTTAATCCAAGGGTTTCTTAAATCTCCTACCTCCGATCAATTCTAGGTCCAATAGGTGGTTTGCTGAGTCCAATTGAGTGCAAATATTTGACAACCATTGGTGGTTTACTGAGTTCTAATATGTTGGAGTCTTCCTTAGGATTAGTTAGAGCACTAGAGAGACTTTCTTTCTTTTTTGAAAGTGTATTCAATCAAGGAGAATCCATAATTTTGATGATGTTCATAGTTCAGGTATATTGTGACTTGTTAGAAGTTCATTGTTACCATTCTACTCCTGTTTGGAGTTGTTGTTGCAAAATTCAAAGAGATAAAATGAAGGTTCCATAATGTATGAAGGAGCTCATGAATTATTGGGTTAGTTGATGTTCTTATATGTAGTTTCATGTAGTAGTTTAGAAACCATTCTTGATTTTTACTAGACTTATGAAAGGTTCTTTTCATCAAATAAAGGTTAGATTTGAATATCTCAATTTTCTCATCATTAAACATACTTTCCATGTTTTGGTAATGCTAGCAGAATTGGTTAAATTCTATACTTATATTCAACAACAAACTTAT
>MU228287.1:498568-529624 GCA_018584345.1 Thuja plicata | reverse complement strand
TCAGTAGCGGCGGATGTCGCTGTCTGCGGGGTGTCGTGGTGGAGGAGCCACCACGGTGGTGGGAGGGGCCTTGGCCTCTCCCCCACACGCAGCCTGCAGCCGCTCTCTTCCTCACGGCGCACACCGCCTTCCAAAACAACGTGGGGTTTTTCCCCCCATTTGTATAGAAGCCCACTTTTTTATCAGGGTTTTTCTTTAATAGCACAAAAAAAATATGTATACACAGCAACTTAAGTTGCATAAACAAAAAAAGACAGCAACATAGATTTAAAAAGAAAAAAAATGGAAAGAATACACAGTCCTAGCATTCCATGTATTTGTAAATATATATACATAGTTGTGTGTGTATGCATTTACATATATATGAATGTTTGGACATTCTTGAGAGCTCCATGTAGATTCTTTAATGGCTGCCATACCTGGAAGATGTAAACAAGAAGAGAAAAGAATAGAGTCTAGGGTTTGAGAAAAGAATGGAGAAGAAGAGAAGAAGAGAAGAGGGAGGAATGAGAAAAATATCTCATATTTAGGGCTTACAAATTAGGCCCTAACCCTAATTCCAAATTAGGGTTTGGGTCAATCATTAGAGAGAGTTGAATTTTTAAGTTTATGCATTTAGTGGTTTAATTTAAAATTCACCTTTTGTGAGAAATAAATTTTCCTCCTTAATTATTAAACCATTCACAAGATGCATTTAAATCTAATCAAATAGAGAATTATGTAAAGGAATTTGTATTATAACTTGGTCATAACTAAGATATTATTAAATTAATGATTTTAGTAAGATATATTAACTTAATTGAATTAATAGTTTAATGTATTTTTAGTAAATTTTAGTATGTGGAATATTATAATTCTAACTAAGTTAAACATATTAGCTAGCAATACTTTAATGAAATTAAAAGATGAACATTATAATCCTAGTGTTGTTAGAGCGATTTCATTTATTGAATATAATTTACTACTCTACTAAAGTGGTAATTTTATAATATTAATTCATTAATAACATACACAATATATTATTTGATTTGCAACTTTTAATGAGTTGAAACCTTAAATGGGAGAAATTAATGGGTCGGTGATTTAACTTATCTACTAGTAAACGATTACCTTAAAATAAAAATGACTATACACTATTATAGTGCAAGATAAACTCTATTATCAACCATGATAAATTAAATATATTTGATTTAAATTTAATGAGAAATAAAGTTTGAATAAAGATTCCAATTAAATATCAAAAAGGTGTTGGTAAGTTTATCTACAACTTCCAATTGATTTAGGTTAAATTGGTTAGGAGATTTTTGTAACTAAATTTGATTAAATTATTTAATAAGACCTTGTTATTGACATTAGATTTTAACCTCACATCTAGAGGATTGTTTTCAAGTAATTAAAGTTTTAAATAGCCAAAAGAATGCAACTTTAACCCGGTAATGCTATTTTTATGAGACCAATATATGTGGTCGGTATATTGGCCATCGTAAAAATAGTGTTATCATTATAACTCTTGTGAAGTCGGAAACTTAGGGATTCTAGGTTATATACGTTATTAGCCATAAATAAAGTGATGTAAGCAAACCCCCTCTAGTAATCTTGTCTGACCAAAACTATTTTTAATTTCATGGTTGAGGGATGTTGTCATAAGGACATGATCCCCCTTGACCCTATAAGTGTTATCATTACATTGAAACCTAGTACCCTATGGGTAGTTGCAGATCTAACTTTACACACTTAGTAAACCCTTAACTATGATCCTTTAGACATTATTTAAAATGTTCAAAAAAAAGTTGTGTTTTTGGGCGCAAATTTTTGGGCATGACACATAGTCACAGGTCTTAGTGATTGGATCGACAATTCAGGATGTTTAAGGACTCTTTCCTGATTGACACTATTATATTGGTGGTTGACTTTAAAAAGAACTACACATTAAAGCCACAAAATGAGTTGCAATATAAATATTACAATTTCTTATAGATTGTTATTTTTGTCCACAACATATAGAACTCCCCTGATAGTACATAACAGGACAAGAAGATAATTAGAGAGTACCATTTTTATATGAGTGATGATACATCTCACTCTTCTGTTCATATGTGAAATATTGTTTTGAGGATTTATTTGAGTTCTTGTGAGAAAGAGATATTTAAATGGATAAACATTTCATTTGGTCAGATAACTGTACTAGTCAATTCAAAAATGCTATTATGTTTTATTAGTTGAGAAGAATGCATATAGAAATGGGTGTACCTCATACTTAGAGTTTTTATGAAGTAGGGGATGGGAAAGGGGAGCATGATGGAGCAGGTGCATGTGTGAAGAGAGCTCTAGTTAAGGAGAAATTGATGATTTTAGGTGCAAAAATTCATGATGTTCATTCTATTGTTCATTGGTGTAGTTCAACATGTTCACAGGGAGGGACACTTGATTCAGTAGTGTGCAAATTATTTTGGTTGGTTGAAGAGGGCACAATGGGAGACATATTGAATTGTCAGACAGTTAGAGATTCTTCAAATATGTATTCATTTTAAATCTTAGATCTGAGTACATGGACCATTTGGACTGAAAGTTATCTTGTTTTTGTCCTAGTTTTTTTTAGTGTGATTGGGATCAGTGTGAGTCAAGTGAGTGGGTGGATGCATGGGTTACATTGTATCTAACTCCTCTATCTCAAACAATATCCATGAGAAATTATGACATGGAAAGTTTAGTTGAGTACAATCATCTTGCCGATCTTCTACAACCAAGACATGTTTTTTCAGTTATCGCACTGCGAGGGAATGATGAGAGATCATATTACTCATTGGCACAATGTGTACAGGGAAAGTAGAAGATATCACAACCGATGACAGATGATGATGGGTTTACATATCCTACCAGTTCACTTTTTGTTGTGGGAATATGGTTGTAAACATGCATGATTAGAAAGAATGGCATACCCGCATTTGATGACTATGAGAAGCATACAACCATTCTCATGTATTCACACCTTGTTATAGTAGCAAATGTTAAGTTGTTGAAGCATCAAGGCAAACCAAAGGCAAAATAAATTTGGGAAATTATTAATGTTTACCATGAAGAAATACAAAATACCCTTAAGTTGAGAGATGGCCCTTCAGGAACACTTGATTAGGTCATACAAAATGATAGTAAGGTTTATTATGTTTATTATGTTTTGATTCATTACGTTCATTACACTTTACTTCTTCATTTTTTTTTATCAATAAACTTGGTTTTATCATGGATTGTAAGTGCATCTAGATACAAATATGATAGATATACAATATTTTGGCACACTTGATTAGCTTATACAAAATGATGGTAAAGTTCATTATGCATAGGTTCATCATGTTCTTTGGTTCATCGTGTTCATTATGTTTTGTTGTTTATCATTTTTTGTCAATAACCATAGTGTTCTCGTGTCTTGGGAATTTAGGGATTACAAATATGATGGACATATGAGATTCCTCTACAGTGCTTTAGAGTATATCTTACTTTCATTGTTCTTCTCTCTATTTAGTTAGTATTATTTCTCTAATACTGATATTTTGTACACTATTGTAATGTAGGTGTCTTCGAGAGTACCAGTGGATGGAGCTATACATTATAGAGAACAAATATATAAACCAAATGTAATAGTTGTGTATCTAGGATTTTTTGATAGCATTAATGTATTTATACATAATGTGTTTTTATTGATGAAATACGTTGTATTTGTACATGAGGACACGTGCAAGCATAAGGACATGAGTAGTACCTAGGATTTTTTTAGAGCATTGATGTAGTTGTATTGATGATATATTATGTATTTGTACACAAGGACACGAGAAAACATAAAGACATGAGTATCTGCTATTTTTTTATAGAATTGATGAATTTGTAGATGGTGTACTATATTTTTATCATTCATAGGTGCCCCAGATTGAGAGAAGTACCCTGTCAAAGTTTGTTACTTTTGTGCACTTAGGGCACCTAAGGGACAATATCGCTAGGGTATGGCATCAAGAATTATGGTGAGTATGGAGCCAAAAGTGGACCATGCCTTGTGTAAACCCTCCCAACCAAATGTGTTGGTGGTGGAAGTTCGTGCCCACAATGAACAAAGAGATATTTGGGCTAGCTTGCAGCTTTCTATTGAATGCCTCTGATAATTTTTGCATCGATAGAAAAAAATTTGCCCTAAATAAACCACTTTGAGTGTTGAAAATGTGAGACAGGTTATTATAGAGGGGCCTCTCATGATCCTAGGAGTTTAGACTGATCATTCACATGTGCCCCATATTCAGAGAAATGCCCCATCAAAATTTGTCACTTTTGTGCACTAAGGGCACCTAAGGAACATTGTCGATGGGGTATGGCGTTGAGTGTTCTGGTGAGTGGGGAGACAAAAGTAGACCATACCTTGTGTAAACCCATCCAACTAGATGTGTTGGTAGTGGCGATTTACACCCATGATGAACAGAGAGAGATTTGGGCTACCTTGCAACTTTCCATTGAATGCCTCTAACGGACTTTGCATCGACAGAAAAATCATTGCCCTAAATAAACCATTTGGATTCTTGAAAATATAAGATAGGTTATTGTAGACACTAATATATTTGGGGAATTTTTTCGACATCTATCTATCAAATATTCAATTCCTATCTGTCGGTTATTCGATAGACGTCTTTGTCAGAGTTATTTCCTCACAAATTGCCACAGAGATGGTCACCCTCTCTATTTTGACACCTATAATCATCATAAATTACCACAAAAATACACAATTTACAATAACATTTCTGACACTAGCCCTGTCAGAAGTCTAGCATCCCTGACAGTTATCCAGTGACATTTCCAATGGTAACAATGTCGTTAATCTAGCATCGTCAGATCAAAACCTGGTGTTGAAAATGTAGAAAACCCGATGGTTGTCCAGAGACAATTCTGACTATAGCCTTGTCGTTAGTATAGCATTGTCGTCAAAAACTAGCATCGACAATGTAGAAAACCTGACGGTTGTCTAGAGACATTTTTTACGGTATCACTGTCATTAGTACAACATCATTGTCGAAAATGGGCATCGCAAATGTAGCAAACCCGACGGTTGTCCGAACACCTTTGCAATGATATCATCGTCGTTAGTATAGCATCATCGTCGAACCAGGGCATCAAAAATATAGATTTTTTGATGGTCAGTCGAAGGGATTTCTGACAGAAACCCCTTCATTAGTATAGCATCATCATTGAAATGGGTGTCGTAAATGTATATTTACCGACAGTTGTCTAGAGACATTTACGATGGTAACCTTGTCATTAGAATGGCATCGTCATCGAGCCATGGCATAAAAAAATTTATTTTCTTACAGTTGTCTAGAGACATTGCCGATGGAAACCCCATCATTAGTATAGCATTGTCGTCGAACAGGGCAGCACAAATGTATATTTCCATACGGTTGTCCAGAAACATTTCTGACGGTAGCCCTGTCGTTAGTATAGCATCGCCATCGACAGAAGTTGTCGAAAATGTATATTTTCCAATGGTTGTTCAGAGACATTTTCCAAGGGCATCGAAATAGTGATGGACATGGACACCAAAGATAACAAAGCTCAAGAGATCATTATAGTTGGTCCCTGTCTTTGGTCCATACTACTGACAAAAATGGTTTACTTTTCATTAGCTCATCAAATACAGGGAATTGAAAGAATTTAATAGAATCTTTTCATGATAACATATATTATTTAAGTTGACATTACATGAATTTATCTACTTTGTGCACTTGTCGACTATGAGGATAGCGATAATGAATCATCTCTTGTGGCCTGCATTACTCAGGCCAGGGGTGGGGATGCTTATTTATTGTTGTCTCCATAGTCGACAAGTGTGGGAAATAGATAAATTTGTGTAGCATCAAACTTAAATATTGTACATTATACATTAAAATATTATCTATTAAATTATTTCATAGCACCGCATTTGATGAGCTCAAGAAAGGTAAAACATTTCTGCAATCGTATGGACCAAAGATAGAGACCAACTATTATGGTCTCTTGAGCTCTTCTATCTTTAGTCCTAGCTACTGGGTAAGTCCTGGAAGACTTATACATGTCGATCATAAAGAATAATCACTGCCTTGCCTTTATGTACACTACACAGTATCCAATATATTACTAAAGATGAAGAGAAGGCAAAAAATATAAATGGATAAATGGAACAAAAGATACAATAATATTATCTTGTTGTTTACCTTCTCATAATTGACCAAATAATAGATTCCTTTAGACCTCTGGTGTTGATGAGATGAAGAAGCGTAATAGGTTTTTATGGTTTGTTGAACAAAAGACTATGATATTTTTTTGTCCTTGGGACCCTAAAATATTGAGCTTCTCTTTGTTTCAAGAATATTTTAACATTCTCTACTCAACAGAGCCAACCACGTGAAGGTGGAAGCTCATCTGGCTCCTCCTAGGAGCATCTTATGACCCCTTACGATACTTTAAGACCTCTAAGATGTATTCTTAGGAGTCATAAAGGGTCATAAGGGGTCATAAGGGGCCCTGGGACACAACAACTAAGAAACATAAATGTAGGCATCATGGTCACAATTCTTTGGACACAACATAATTGAGTGGTATACCCAGACGAAGCAACGCAACCACTACTCCAGTTCTAAGTTGACACTATAGGGTCCAAAAACCATAGATAAGGATGGTTTTTGGATCCTATAGTGTCAACTTTGAACTGGAGGAGTAGTGGTTGAGTTGCATCGTCTAGGTATACCACTCAATTATGTTGTGTCTCCAAAGAATTGTGACCATGATGCCTACATTTATGTTTCTCAGCTGTTGTGAGATTAAAAGTCTTCTAAGGAAAATGTCGTGTCTATGTGGAACTGCATAGGATCATCACTAAGCAAAAGGTTTTTTCTAGTACAAAAGAGTTAGCAGCCTCCAGGGCCTTTTGCTTGAATGAATTATACCCCTGACGTACTTCATGGAATCATTTTGCATCAGGATTACAGGGAAATGTAAACCAAGATTCATATAGAGAAACGTGTTTCTCTTGGAAAATGGTTGATGGTGATTGATGAAGAAGATTTGAAAATGATGATTGATCCAATTCAGATTGGTGCAACATTTTCAAATATTCTTCTTCATAATCAACAAATAAATATTTTCAAATCTTCTTCATCATAATCATCATCTATTGAACTCAGAGCCCTACATTTTTACTTAGTATCGATGAAGAAATGGTTCCCTTAAACATACAGAAGGTCCCAGGTACTTATTCGTCACTGGAACATTTTGTATCTTTAAGGAGAAACAATTCTTCATTGCAAACATGTATTTCCTCAATGGTACTATGATGACATGGGTGATGCAGTCACCCTATCATCGTTAACAAGGTTATCATATGATCAACATTATCGTACAAATGATAACAATGGACAATCACAGTGAAATGAGATGAAGGGAAATGCTAATTTTGGAACCATAAGCATGTTGTCAAATGACAGAGATGGAGCAGTTAGGGACACCAAGAGGCAACTACAGGATAATTGTTGCTACAGGAAAACATACTGCTACATGATTACAATATTTAGCTACAGTTAAGATGTCAATCAAGATAATCACAAACATCATGGTAATGATATTAAATAATGATCAATTGGATGGATCTAAAAAAGAAACCATGCACAAGTAGTCAACATCAAATTTGTATGATAGAAATTTTCAAAACAACAAGAGAACACAATGAGAAGAGTTTTCCAAGAAAAGGGTATGAATTATCAAAGAACAATGTTGTCCTGGTAATAATTTGATTAAAATGCAAGTACAATAAAATACATGAAAGAGACATGGATACCACATTAAGATAAATAGTGCATAAGAAAAGGTGTGAGGAGGCAGTACATGGTCTCTTTCAGTTAAAATATCAAAACATTGTCAACAATGTCAAACAAGACAATGACATGCTCAGGAGAACTAAAATGGTGACTAAAATGTTCAAAATTGTTTTAATGCATCTCAGCGTTGAAGTAAATTGCACCATAGATATGATGGTGTCAAATGCTTACAACCTGGTCATGAAGATACAAAGAAAACTATTTAAAGTGGAGAAATTTTAAAAGGTTGGTGTAAAAAAAAAGAGAGAAATATACATTCTGCAAGTTGAAATCAAATTAGTGAGAGATAATGATAATGCAATCATCAATGATAAAGAAATTATAGAGCATGATAGAGAACATCATAGCTAGATCTATGAATCTTGGTGGAAACAAAGGCCATAAAATGTTAAGATGATGTTGTAGCACAGTGTGACAAGTGTCATAAATAGTCATGTTTAAACATGAAAGAGTAATTATCTTGAGAACATGGACATACCATCAGTGTGATTTCAAAGAAATATTATGCATAGTGACTTTAATGCATGGACAGAAGCACAAAATACCATGATAATGAAGTCAAAGGGAACTAATGAAGTACAATGGTAGTGATCCATGGATGTGTAAAGGACAATATATAGTTATTCTATAACAACAAGGGTTGCAGAGCAGTGAAGTTCCTGCCAAAGAGTGCCAAGGACAGTTTTTTTTAAATGTTTTTTTGTCTATTGGTAATCTCTAGATTGAAATAGGTTAGAAACAAATTCATGAAAGTCTTGGTCAATAGGTTGAGATCTTTGTTGAAAAGATAGCCATGAATGTACACATCAACACTAATCATGAACACAAAGAAAACTAGAATTCAGAACATTAACCTAAAACTAAAATCTCAATAAGCTCTCATTGCTAATACATATATACATGTTCAATCTCAACAACAAAATGAAATAGTTATTAGCAGAAATACTCTTGAGCATTGAGGCTCATGCATATTTGAGCATTGAGTCTCATTCATATTTGAGATCTATTTATTGATTAAATAGATTTGAGATCTATTTTTTTACTGATTACATAGATTAAGATCTATTGTCCTTTATTGATTACATATATTTGAGATCTATTTATTGATTACATAGATTTAAGATCTATTGTCACATAGAATTGAGATCTATTGTTTCTAATTACATAGATTTAAGAGATACCTATATGTGATTATTATTTACATCATCATGAGGATAATGTCTATGATCTTTCTTCCACATGCTTACATTATGAGTTATGTTCTACATCTTGTAGTAGATGTTATTAAAAAGTTTGGGACATCTTGAGGATTGTTAAATCACGTTGATTACATAAGGTATGAATACATGATGAATATATTATGTGTTGTTATATTTTCTTTAATTGTTCCATATTCATTGAGAGTGAAATCTATTATGATAATGATTTTGTGATTACATTATGAGATCTATTTTTATTAATGTTATGGCCTTTACGGCAAAGATCAATTAATTATGCTTGAAATGGCTATTTCAATTAATGCATAATTAAGGTCAAATAAGTTGATAATAATATATTATGGAAATAATATTTATTATTATTATCTCACCTTGAAGCAACTTTCAAATGCAAGATGGATGACTTGCATGATAATAAGTGGGGTGAATTGTTTAATAAATAGTAAAAGGACTAAGTCGGCCAGTCCTTGAGGGAAAGAGTTATGACTCTTGGAGAGTCATCATTATGTATAAATAAAGAGAGTATATATGCTCAAGGAACACATTGAAAAAATAAAGTGATAAGTACTTGAGTAGAATTACAATTCCATATTCTTAATCATTTTCATCCTCTACTTGAGCGATTTATTTTAGATCACTTAGAAGCGAAATTCAAGGTTTGAATTAGAAGAAGAAGAGTAGATCCATAGAGCATACCAGAGAAGATATTGAAGTGCGAACTATACCAATTTGGACTAGATATTGATAGTGAATTAAAGAGAAGAATGGAGGCTACTAAGTGCAGAAAAACTAGGCCAGAATTCAAGGACAAATTAAGCAGCCCTAAAGGTCGAATTAGGGTAGAATTAGAGCGCCCTAAAAAGGCAAATTAAGGCAGATCAAGAAGGGTGAACTAGGGGAAATTGGAGAATCCGTAGAAGAGTGAATTGAAGACCTTCTAGAGATGATTCATAACAGTCATTAAGGACAACATTGAAGGTCTAATTTGAAGAATACAAAGTGTAGATTTGAAGCCAACAACAGGATGAATTCAGACCTTCAAATCTAGCTATTATCTTTCTTTACTCAAAAATATTTATTATATCCTGTGTCTTAGTATTTGAAAGACCTCTATAGATTGTATATTCCATTCTATAATCTAAAAACATTAACATGGTATCAGAGCCTAGGTAAAGAAAAGATCTAATTTCAAATTTAGGAATTCAATCTAACTCTTTCAAACTAAGATAGACATCATGTCAACTAGGATTAGACCCAAAGATAGACTTGAGGGAGACATAAATTATACATCTTGGAAATTGAGGATTATGATCACTCTAGGATAATTAGAAATTACCTCAATTATAGAGAATCATCCCCAAGCCAACATGGATGCAGATGAGAAAAGGGAATGGAATAAAAATTACAATAAAGCTATAAGAATTATTGTTGACAGTGTTAAAGATCACATTTTCCCTACCATTGCAAGTCTAGAAAATGCATACAAAATGTTTACTACATTAAAAGGGATGTATCATATCAAAAATACAAATAGTTTTGTAGCTCTTAAAAATGACCTCTCTAGAATTAAAATAAGATAAGGAGAGTCAGTTACATCCTACTTCATGAGGATCACTAATCTGAGAAATCAAATGGCGTCCATTGGATTCACTTATGATGAAAAAGGACTAACTGTGATAGCCCTAAATGGATTACCACTTGCCTGGGATGCCTTTATTCATTGAATCAGTGCCCGTCCAGAACTTCCTACACTTGATAGATTAAAAATAGATTGTCTTCAAGAAGAATCTAGGTTGATATCCAGAGGATCAAACTTCAAACAAGATATTCAAGTCTTATATTCTCATACCCTTAAAGAAGAGAGAAGTAAAAATAAAAGGAAATTTTAAGGAAGGACAAAAAAGAATATAAGAATCAATCATGGAGGAAACTCAAATGATAAAGGAAGGAAAGGGAGGGACTTTAAAAATAAGAAATTTCACAAGAAAGACCTCTCAAATATTAGGTGCTACAAATGTGAAAAATTTGGTCACATGAAAAGGGATTGTCCAGAATAGGATAAGCTTCAAGCATCCATCTCAGAAATAAAAGTATCAAAACCTAAACACTTTGCACTTTGAAGAATCTCATATTGAGAGGGATTTTATATATGGGCTCACCTGCACTAAGATTTGTGTTATAACCTCCTTCCTCACATTTTTTGTGAAGAAAAAAATTCTCCTATTTTTTGGGTTATATATGCATAACTGAACATTTTCATGACTGGTTAAATTGATATGTTATTGGCATACGTTGGCATTATTGTATATGCAAGAACATATTGATATATATGTTGGCATATGGTTACATTGGCATATTTTATGTTTGTGAACTTTCTCTCCTTTATAGATGAATCTATGTATAATGAAGATTATATTGCAGTTGGTTTGCAGCAAATTGGTCATGTGGTTTCACAAGATAAGATATGGTTATACTTATGCTTATATGACTAACATCCTTGTTATAAATCAGCTCCTGATATCATAGATTTGATATCGGTTGAGTCCTTGTGACTCGTGGATCTTGGATCCATAGGAGAGTACATGGTGACATCATAGAATTGATGTCAGGAAGCCATTAATCTGAGAATTTAGTGAATATCATGGATATTCGGCCAATGCTCTTGATATCATAGATTTTATATTGGTTGAGTCCTTGTGACTCATGGAGATCGACTTATAGCAGACTTGGAGATTAACTTATAGTAGACTTGGAGGTCAAATTGTAGCATACTTAAAAGCACAATTCATAGCAGATTTAAAGGACAATTTAAAGCAGACTTAAAGGTTGAATCATATCATCTTGAAGGCATCGTCAAGGAGAAAACTGGGTATTATCTATTCCTTCATTTATTTATATTTTGATAGGGCCTAAATCTTAGCTTTCAAATGTCCATCTATAGATTGGCATTTCCTTCTAAAATCTGAATATATTAACAAAATAAGACCTAAATATCAATAATAAGCATATGGTAATTAATCGTAATTAGTATTCCTGCAAAATGAGATAAAGTATGATAACTAATCAATGGGAAAGTAAATATGAAAAATTCAAGAATAAGATAGACTCTACTTTGAATAACTCGATGAATCATAGATTATAAAAGTTTTAAACTAAAATAAAAGAAACCCAAAGATTAGAATGGCACCTGATCATAGAAGTATCCAAATAATTAAGTATATTTGGATGGCGGGGATGACTCTGAATTTCAATCTCCCTATGTGATTCTTCTCTACATGTGACTCAGAATATATAGTAACCAGTAAGAAATAGGTTCTACAATACAAGAAGGAAATAAAATAAATTTAAACAATAGCTTGCCTTAATATTCAAATAACAATCATAACATTTTGTCGCATACCTAAGATTCTCTTCCTTATTTCTATATTGTATTCATCTTGCCCCATCAATTCTTACACCTGCATAGATCCCTACACAACTCGATGCACAACATAAGATCCCACAAAATTGAGATTCATGAGGATAAATATTATCCATATTAATAACTTAGCTAGATAATTCAGAATGTAGTTGAAAATGGAATATAAAAGAAGGGAAAAGTATATACAAAATTAGGAAGAAGTGGAAAGCTCATGGGTGACACAAAAGTACAAGACCTAAGGGCCTAACCTAATGCCTCGGGGGCTCATCAATGATGGCCTTGCCTACATAAATCACAAATACATTGTAGTTCAATGGTTCAATTTTCAAAAATTCAATTAATGCTCATTTCCAATTATTTCCCAATGTTTTATACATCATGTGCTTTTATTTTCTCACTCAAATTGTTGTGTACAATTCTTATATATACTTACTAACTCCTTGATATACTTGCAAGAATGGTGGTTCTCTTCCTGACATCGAGAGGAAGAGATTATCAAAACAATCAAGAAGGAAACTCTCAAAATAATGGATGGAGAGAGAGAGAGACTATCAAAACAATAAATTCCAAAAGAAATATTTCTCTAAGGTACAATGCTATAGATGTGACAATTTTGGGCACAAAGAAGCAAAGCATCCTAATCGGAACAATCTTCAAGCATCTATTGCAGAAGTAAAAGAAACAGAATCTTAACACATTATATAATTTATGAACATTCAATAGCACATAATTAAATTTGTTGTTACATAAAAAGCAATCATTATCAATTAAGATGCATAGATGACAATCATTTCTTTTTTTTCTTTAATTTTTTTTATTTAAGCAAATCTTGAAGAGGAGCATCGATGTCCTCATCAGTTATTCTACCCTCTTCTACAGATCTCAATGCACACCTAGTTCTTTGTTGATGCAAATGGGGGTCCTCTGCAATAACAAATAAAAGGGTTAAATTAAAAACATTTTGTTATAAATGGTTACAAGTATTTCAGTACTTTAAACAACATAAATGTGATGCTCTTTACCTGATATAGTCACATCAACAACTTCCAGATCATTTTGTCTGGCCTCAACCTCAATGTGCTCATGAATACCAACCTCTACATCCTCTGTAACTACAATACAAAATGTTACATTAATCCAAACACCTATTGCAATTTAATTTGTATTACTACACCAATAAATTTAAGATATTTACTTGTATTAATAATTACTTATAAAATTTTGAATAGCAAATGTATACCTCCATCATTGTGATGCACACCCAAACTAGCTTCATCATGTGCATGTGGTGTACTAGAATCGACATGTTGCATTCCAATTTCATATGCATTGTTATCATTGTTTGCTTACTTAAAACAAATATACTCACTTTATGTTGGAACTTAACATCAAATAAACTAATTGGTAAATTATTCAATTTGAAAAATTATCATTTAGCTTACTTACCATGGTGGATCCATCAGTAGAACCTTGTGCACATATTTCTTGTATTCGTTCAACCACGACTCTATAGCCTTGTTGGTAGCCAATTCTCTTGTACTCTTCTGAGAGACTTATATTGAACTTCGCGCCCTAAATTTTTGCTTCGTATCATGAATTTTTATTTCATTGTTACATCAAAAAAATTGATTGCAAATTATAAATATTTACATACGGTTTTTTCATTTACTAAGACTTACAACTCATGCAACAAGTTTCGAATAATCACCAAAGCTGAGTTTGTGTTGCCCATGCTTTTCTAGTCTTTCCTTTGATGTGTCAGGAAATATATGAAAATTTTGAAATATGTTAGTTCATATAAATATAAAGAGTATTTAGTACATAATTACATTCTTAACAGTATCACATACCTTATTTTGTTGTCTGGTGGTGTATTTCCTTTTTTTATTTCACTTCTCTCCTTCGCATCCAAAATAAGATTTTGCCACTCTAAATTAGGAATGCAGGGGGGACGCTCGTACATCAAGTTGTTTGTTAATGTACTCATGTATTGGTCCCTAATATACTTCAAACATAACCCATCTTTCTAAAGGAGCCTATTTTTCTCAAATGCACAAGGTCTAAATAACTGTCATACTCTCTATGAGATCATCCTTTAACTTTTTATCTTGGACATTCCACCTTTTACGAAAAAAACACTATTAGATTCATAAATGAAGTGAACTTACCTTTAATGTAGTTCAAGAAATGGATGAAAGAAAAAATATCCTAGAAATGATATGAAATCAAAATAGTGGATTGGGGGTTTAGTTTGGATATGATGTTCCACCATTTATAGAGGGTGGGCCTGCATATCTGCAAACACTCATCATTATGTTTATCATTAAAAACATCATTCCCTGTAAAATAATCATATGATTATTAGTTGAAGGATATAATAGTATAAAATAATAAGACAATATGTGTAAGAATCTCATATTGAATGCAATGTGTAATTAACATATGATTGTATATTAAAAGAAAGGTCCAATCTTTAAAGTACCTAGAAGTTTGGATACTTTCAAGGGAACTCCTTCTTCATCGCTCACAAGAAACACACAATCCATCACCATTCCTATACTAGGAATATGAGTACATCTAGGAAATTCCTCATCATGTGATGCATCTCCTGTTGCATAAATTGAAACCATTAGGAAGTGCCCCAAGCAAGAATATTTCAAGGGAAATAAACATATAAATAATGAGAGAGAAAATGAAATTTGTGTACCAGTAGGTGGTGCCATTGCATCTATGGCAATGTTGCATTTTTCCAACATTACAGGCAACAGTACATCTGGGTCTATCCTCGTTTGAGGCAGCGATAACATATGATCATTGACATGTGCTGAAGAATAAGCTTGTTAGAGCATAATAAAAGCATGGACTATCATGGAAAATATTTTTAGAACGTAAAAAAAAGATATTCAAACATGAGATCTACCTCAACCACCTGCAGTACCCTCATCATGGTCACGAGGTTCAAAATTATGCAAAAAAAGCTATAAAAAACAACACATCCGCTTATTTTTTAATGACATAAAAGACTAGTATAACATAAAAACTATTATTGAACTTTTGTTATAATTAAAAATTACATTAATACTTACTTTTAAATTTCAAGCTTGGTGCATCAATTCAGTCACCCTCTTTTGTGACTCGGGAGTTAGAGGGTATATAGATGATAATTGAGACAATCTTTTTCCAATTCTTTGGAGGTACTTTTCAATTGCAGTGGTCGGGTCATCACAAGTTGTAAAATCAACATATAGGTCCTCATTGAAGGACTCCTCTTGAGGGACTGTGGGTTCCTTTCCTTTCTCTGACGACCACTTGTCTATGACAACAATATTACTAGCACTATTAAAATTACTCCAAAACAGTGATGAAAAGAACATAATAAAAAACACTATTTAACATTTTGCTTCTATCTAATTTGCAGTACAATAACAAAGAGGTTTATTTGTTGGGAAGAAGAAGTGTCTGGAGGCTCATCATTTTCACCTCTATGCGGTTGCACCATATCGTGGCCCTGTATTATTATTTAAAGTTAACCAATAATTAGAAAGGACTAGATTAATAAATTTCATTAGAAGATGGTGATGGAGATGATGTGGATGGTGACCTGCACCCCTATGATAGTGACATCATTTGCATCTATGTGATTCAAATTATAATCAATAAGAAACTCTTCCCCTACACATATTGATTTTATCGCACATACAAATACATGATTTCCCTCGCTTGCCTCAAATATGCAATTGGGTTGCCTAATAGTTGACACAAGCCGCGTACTATTTATTAAACCTATAATATTCCCTGATTCTTTTGGCCTTCTATCAATGTATATAGCCACTCTTTTACTTTTTTCACTGTCTTTTTGTTGAATATAATTTGCTAAGAGTGCATACCTACACATACTTTTTTTATATCAAATAATCTGCATCCAACTGTTGTAATTGTAACAAGGTCCAATATACTCCATCAATTCAACAAATTTGTTGTAAGAGACCTTTATGCCATCCATGGAAAATAGGCCCAAACCATGTAATGATGATGGTGTTATGTGATATATCTTGCCTTTAACACTAAAATTAATGTTTATTGGAGGAAGTTCCATGGGGACCCATTGTTTTTGTAGATGTTGGTACCTAAAGGGAACCTTGATGTCGCATTTTCTCTCATCATCATAAGAACATGACCCCCCACGAGAAAGGAAAAATTTCATGTGTTTATTGAATTTCCTTCTAGTCTTTTAATCTCTAGTTGATCTCCCTAATTCAGACATACTACATGTCTCACTTTCTTCTTCCATTCCTATATTTCCTTCGCTCGAGGAAGATACATCTAAAAAATACCTATTTGCTGCTACCTACACTCCATCAAATGAGAGAGATAACAAGAAATAATGCGAGATATTTTACAAATTATAAAAGACATTAATCTCTATAGGGTGTATTGATTTATACATGTCAATCCATGAGACTGTGTGGGATGCTCATGAAAGGGGTTCGGGTTCTTGCATATGTAATTCAATTATATTATGTTAGAAAAAAATTCATGATAGCTTACTTGGATGGTGTAGGATTCATTGGTAGGAGCTAGAAATGTTTGGAAGTGTCTTTTTGACAAAGCCCTAGGCCAGTGCACCTAGGAAGGAGGGTTTGGTGTTTGGGAAATTAAGAGAAGCTCATAAATGGGAAAGAAGATTTCATGGTTGCCTGCCAAAATAAATTTCAAACAACTTACCTGTTGATTTCAAACTATAGTGTAATGTCACAACACATTACACAAGGAATGGGAAAATTTAATACAAGGAATGAGAAAATTTAATGCGCTTGGTGATGAGAAGATTTGATAGAAATGCAAAGTTTAATAAATATAAACTCATTCCTAAATGATTACATTTCAGGATAATACAAATCCTAAGTGATGCAATGTGTAACTCAAATCTAATGAAAAAGAAAGGACTAGTACAAAAACAAAATTTTATGACACTAATATCAAATATTCATAAATTCATAGACTACATTTCATTTTTCTCACAAATATATAGAAGGTCGTCCACCATTTTCAAAAAAGTGACCAAGGAATTTACCAATAATTTTTCATATAAAGAAAAAATCAACTTCATTTCAGTTATTGCCATAGAAAATCTTCCAAGGTATGTTCCATTAAATGCACATTGTGAATCCTTACTTTCTTCAATGGTTTCTTTTCAACATCTTTAATAATGACTCTACATGTTAGAATAACTGAGAGGGGGGGGGGGTGAATCAGTGGCCTTAAAATAATTCCAAAAGATCCAACCAAAAACTTATATCTCGAATATAATACCCTCTAGTTATCTTACATTACCCAATCATCAAGATGTATACCATAAAGGATTCTAGCAAATATAAACATCTCGATAAGATATATTGTTTATCTTTTCTAGCCTTTACCGAGTAGTAGTAAATAAACTTAGTGTTTAATCGACCAGTCCAGTTTCAATAATGTGTAAAGAAAAATATCAATGCAATTAAACATATACATATTTGACACAGATTTTTAACATGGAAACCCTGCTAAGGGAAAAACCACCTGGGACCGGTAACCCAAAATATTTTCACTCTTCTGAAGTGAGCTCGGTGAAGAGCCAACCTTGTTAAAGGTTACAAAATAGACTGTTAAGTGTGACCTTGTTAGAGGATTTAAAACTAACATTTTGTCTTTTGACCTAGCACTCACTATGCTATCAACAAGAAATCCTTTTTATACTCTTGAGTATCTCAATACAATAAGGATTGTTAAATCCCACTCGGTTAAGAGATTTTATGAATCAATGGTTAAACTGGTACAATAAATGATCTGTTCAAAATACAACTTTAACTTGAAAATATTTAGATCTATTTTTAGTCCAATAATACCTCTTTGATCAATATGCTCTTCAGTTCCTTTGCTCTCTTCCTTTGTTTTGCTCGGTAAATGCTATGTTCTTTGTTGCTCAGTGTCTACAGAAATTCTTTGGCTCTGTTCTTCAGCCTGTATGATCAGATCTGCATGAAGAATTCTATCTTCACCAAAATATATTCAGCATTCCTTTTTTTTTAATGAATTCCTTGTCTCTTTATATAGACATGATTAGCCGATCAATCTCCTTTTTTTTCGTAGATCACTTCTTGATTCGTAAAACTCGTCATGCTTGCTTTATCCCGTAAATATTTACTTTAGTTTTATTTCACAAATCTCTCCATGATAACTATGAATAAAATGTGCTTTAAATCTCTTTCTTGATTTAGTTTAACTAATCGTTGAAAATAAAGCAATCAATCATCAATCCCTTAATATAGCTCTATCAGCTAAGCAATTTTTTTGTTCTTTAACTTCAGTTCTAATCGGTCATCAACTCCAGTTATGCTCAGTAACAACTTCAGTTATGCTTGACAATTATCTCTTGCCTAGTAACACTTGCTCGGTTACTTCGGTGCTCAGTATACACTGTGAACTGCTCAATTTTCACTGTCCGTCGGTGTTCACTGTCACTTGGTGTATATGGACCTTTTAAGTTTTACCGACCACATAAACTTTGTCTTTTTAGATCTTCAAGTTTATGACCAATATGTGTATGAACAATTTAAGCCATATCAAGTTGACATCAATGACAATATAATACATTAATTGATTTAATGTCTTGCATTCACTTTTGTAGCTTGGTGATCATCAACTTATCATCTTCAAATATTCAATCAGTTATAGTTCATCAATCTCTCCCTTTGGCATTGATGGCAACATACTATGAAATATGCAGTATAAAATATGTCATAACATACCAAGCTTATTATTCTATAATGAATTCAAATATATAAATCTCAGTAAGCTCTTCTAGCTTAGATTTGATTATGTTGTGTGCTCTCCCTTTCTTCATTCCCTTCAATGGATAGGTGTAGAAATTATAGCTCTCCCTTTCTTGTAGAATCTCTTCTCACTTTTGTGGATAGATATGCAGTGTTAACTCTCTCCAATTCTCTAGATAGATATGCAATGTTAACTTTCTCCAATCCTCTCCCTTTGATGGATGGTTATTTCATTGAATATCTATCTCCCTTGAATCTTTCTCCTTGATAGATATTTCATTGAATATCTCTCTCCCTTTGACAACAATGCCAAAAATATATATCTTTGTAGTAGCCAACAATATCTTTGATGTGTGTGGTTCAGATAAGTACCTTTAGGGTACTGATATATCATTGTAGCCTATATCTTAGCTTGTATCAACATGATTAATCTTCTAATAATGTGTAGGCTGATGCAACCTCCAAGTCAGCTTAGTGACCAGTAGACAAGGGACAAACTACTAGTTTATTCCTTAAGTACTCAAATGTATCTTTTGGCAATGGTTTTGTGAATATGTCTACTATTTGTTCTTTGGATTGTACATATTCTAGTATCACTTGTTTCTCTTTTACTTGTTCCCTCAAGTAATGATACTTAATAGCTATGTGCTTTGTCTTAGCATGCATCACAGGGTTCTTTGAAATGTTTATAGCACTTGTATTATCACAATAGATAATTATTGGGTCAAGAATTTCTTCATTCATACCTTTCAGAAATTACTTGATCCATGCAATGTTAGAGCAATATGTAGCAATAGCTACATATTTTGCTTCTACATTTGATTGAGATATACATTCTTAATTTTTACTTATCCATGTGACAATTCTATCACCCATAAAGAATGTTCCTCTTGTAGTGCTCTTTCTATCATCTATGTTTCTAGCCCAATCAACATCAGCATAAACTTGTAGCTCAAATTTGCCTTATTTATTGTACCACAAGCCATAGTCTTTAGTATTCTTTAGATACCTTATTATTATTATAACAACAGTCATGTGTGATTCCTTAGGATTAGCAGAGAATATTGCAACTATACCAACTGCATGTGCTATATCAGGTCTAGTGGGTACAACATACATTAGTTTTCCAATCATAGATCTGTATAAGGTCTGATTTACCTCAATTGTCTTGTCTTCCTTTGTCATCTAGTTTTCATAGGTGTTCTAACTAGTTTGGAGTCCCCCATCTTGAATATCTTCAGAACTTCTTTGATGTATTGGATTGTGTGATGTAAATACCTTCATCCTGCTATAGAATCTGTAGACCAAGAAAAAAATTGATCTCTCCAAACATTGACATTTCAAATTCTTTTCTCATTTCATTAGCAAATGACTTGCATAGTATATCATAACCTCCAAATATGATATCATTAACAAATATCTTAGCAATCAAAGTTTTATCATCAACATCTCCTTTCAAATATAGATTACCGTTGTAACTTTCTCTATCAAATCCAATACTAATTAGATAAGAGTGAATTATTTCATACCATGCTCTCAGTACTTGTTTTAATCCATACAAGGCTTTGTGAATTTTACAAACCATGTTCCTCTTGTCAGGATCAATAAACCCTTCAGGTTGTTCAATGTATATCTCCTCTTCTAGTATTCCATTCATAAATGCAGATTTAGCATCCATTTGGTATACTTTGAATCCTTTAAAATAAGCATAAGCAAGTATAATTCTTACTCCTTCTAGTCTAGCAACAAGTGAAAAGGTTTCTCCATAATCAGACCTTCTTCTTGCGCATACCCTTTGCATACAAGTAATGCTTTGTTGCTTGTGAGTTCTCCATTCTCATTCAGTTTGTTTCTGAAAATCTATTTGGTTCCAATGACATTTTTGTCACTCGGTCTGGGTACTAATGTCCATGTTTTATTCTTCTCAATCTCTTCATTTATTTCACTAACCCATTCTTGATTCTCAAGTGCAACATTAACAGATTTAGGCTTAAAATAAGAAATCAAACATCTATTGTTAAGAGACTTACTTATTTTTCTCATTCCTGCTCTTTTGTCTCCAATGATCTGGTCTTGTTGATGGTGTCTTCTATCATATTTAGCAAGTACAGGTTCAGATCTTTGTTCTTCATTTTGATCTTCATCATTACTCGGTTCAACATTGTGAGCATTTTCCCGATTCCTGGTGTGTGCAGCCTGTTGCTTGGTTGCATTGTTTTGTCGCTTGGGGAAGGTGCCAGGTTCTTGTATGTAGACAAATATTTTTTAATCTTCAGGTTCCTTTCTACTTTCCTCATCATTTTTCTCAGCAAATTCATCCACTTTAACATTTGCACTTTCAATGATTTTGTTAAAAGATTTGTTCAGACATTTATAAGCTCTGCTTTTAGTAGAATATCCTAGAAATATTCCTTCATCACTTTTAGATTCAAGTTTCCCATTTTTATCATCTTTTAGTATATAACATTGACTTCCAAAAATTCTAAAGTAACTCACATTTGGTGTGTATCCATACCATAGCTCATAAGGTGTCTTATTTGAGTCTTTCTTCAATTGAACTCAGTTCAGTGTATAGACAGTAGTACTTACAAATTCTCTCTAGAATGTTTGTGTGATGCCTTTTTCAATCATCAATGTTCTAGAACAATCAACAATTGCTTTATTCCTCCTTTAAGCAATCCCATTTTGTTGTGGTGTTCTCAGTGCATAAACCTGTCTTGTAATCCGATGCTCATTACAAAAGTTAGTGAATTCCTCAGAAATAAATTCCCCTCCTCTATCTGATCTTAAACTTTTCAGTTCCTTTCCACTTTTCTTTTCAACTTTATCTTTATACCATTTGAACATCTTAAATGCTTTGGATTTCTCGTTTAAGAACATGACAATCATCATCCTAGAATAGTCATTAACAAATAAAATAAAGTATCTATCACCATAGTAGCTCTTTGTTCTCATTGGTCCACATAAGTTAGTATGGAATAACTCCAAAATAGCATTAGATGTGTAGTTTTTTCTCTTGAAACTAGAGTTTGTCATTTTTCCTATTTGAAAATTCTTGCACATAACATGGTCAGGCTTTGAAATACTCGATAAGCCTCTCACTTTTTTTTTCTTACTTATCTTAACCATGTTGTCAAAATTCACATGACATGATCTTTTATGCCACAACCAAATGTCTTCATTTCTATCCAATAAAAAAGTGGTCTCAATATCATCAAGATAGAATAGATTACCTTTTGTTTGTTCACCAGTACTGATCAACTTTTCTTTTTTTATTATAGATCATTGCCATTATGTTCTCAAATGCAACTCGGTGTCCTATGTTGTTCAGTTGTGAAATACTCAATAAATTATAGTTAAGTCCTTTCGACCAATATGAATTTTCACGTCTGATCAGATTATTCAACATGATTGTTCCTTTTCCTTCAACTGGGCAAGGTGAGTCATTACCCATCCTAACTAATCCATAATTATAATATTCAAAAGTTTCAAACTTTTCTTTATCTCCGGTCTTGTGACGAGTAAAACCACTATCAATAATCCAGACATCATTTTTGCTAACTTGAGATATGAGTGTTGTTTCAACATATCTTTCTTCTTCACCTGAATCATCCTTCATAGCAACAAATACAACCTCAATATCTTCATCAAAATCAGTGTTAGAATTTTCAACTTTGTTCTCAGCCATGTAACAAGCGTTCTTGCCTTTGTCCTTGTAATATTGGTTATCTCTTATGTCAGAGTGTTGGTTGCTTCTGTAGTCTCGGTCATCACTTATGTCATACTTCTTTTTATGAGATCTGTCATTTTTTCTTTCATCCTTTCTCTTGTTAGGGCATCTAGCAGCAAAATGCCCTATTTCTTTGCAATTAAAATAGACCAATGGAAATTTACCTTTATATCTTCCTTTACCTCTATGTAATCTCCTATCCATTAGTGCTTCAAGTTTATCAAGTTCTTGTTCATCACTATCACTGTCACTATCATTTCTCATAGTGTGTTTGTTACTAGATTTGCTTATTTTTAGAGAAGACTTGAATGCAGACTCAATAGTAGGTAAGACAGTGTTGTCATATTTGTTCATCTCAAATTAAATAAGTCTACCAATCAAACTATCAAGAGTAACATTGTTATTTGCTACTGCTCTGTTTTCTTGAATTGCAGATACTCTAATAGCATAAATAGGCAGTAAGGTTCTCAAAATTTTAATTACAATTGTTTCTTTCTCAAGTACTCCTCCTACTCCATAGATATCATTAACAACTTCTTTGATTTTTCTACTGTACTGAGTGATGTTCTCTCCTTCTTTCATTCTCAGGTCATCAAACTTTCCTCTTAGGCTTTCAGCTTTAGCTCTCAACACATCAGTGTCTCCTCCATGTAATAGCTTGAGTTTTTCCCACATTTTCTTTGTAGAGATGCATGATTTCACATCTTCAAATTCAGAATCGGTTAGTGAAGAATCAATTTATATCATCATAGAATTGTGTTCATGTTTCTCTCTCAATTGATCAACAGTCAAAGGTCCAATAGGTGCAACATATTCAGTATCCAAGTGTTGCGTGACATCATTTCCAATACCAGATAGATGAAGTCTTATCCTGCTTTCCCATGATGCAAAGTTGTCCTTATTCAACTTAGGTACATCCCTTTTACTCATCTTGTGATCTATAGCTTAAGTCCCTTTAAAATTTTCTTCCAAGCACCAAAGCTCTGATACCAATTGTTAGAATAACTGAGAGGGGGGTGAATCAGTAGCCTTAAAATAATTCCAAAAGATCCAACCAAAAACTCATATCTTGAATATAATACCCTCTAGTTATCTTACAGTCCCCAATCATCAAGATGTATGCCATAAATAATTCTAACAAATATAAACTGCTCGGTAAGATATACTATTTATCTTTTCTAACCTTTACTGAGTAGCAGTAAATAAACTTAGTGTTTAGTCGACCAATCCAGTTTCAATAATATATAAAGAAAAATATCAATGGAATGAAACATATACACATTTGACACATAAATTTCTAACATGGAAACCCTGCTAAGGGAAAAACCACCTGGGACCGGTAACCCAAAATATTTTCACTCTTCTGAAGTGAGCTCGGTGAAGAGCCAACCCTGTTAAAGGTTACAGAACACACAATTAAGTGTGACCTTGTAAGACTATTTAAAACTAAAAGTTTGTCTTTTAACCTAGCACTCACTATGTTGTCAACAAGAAAACCTTTTGATACTCTTGAGTATCTCAATATAATAAGGATAGTTAAATCCCACTCGGTTTAGAGATTTTCTGAATCAATGGTTAAACTTATACAGTAAATGATTTGTTCAAAATACAAATTTAACTTGTAGATATTCAGATCTATTGTTAGTCCAATAATACCTCTCTGATTAATATGCTCTTCAGTTCCTTTGCTCTCTTCCTTTGTTCTTCTCGGTGAATACTTTGTCCTATGTTTCTCAGTGTCTACAAAAATTCTTTGGCTCTGGTCTTCAGCATGTATGAACAGATATGCATGAAGAATTATATCTTCACCATAATATATTCAACATTCCTCTTTTTTTTTAATGAATTCCTTGTCTCTTTATAGACATGATTAGCCACTCAATCTCCTTTTTTTTGTCGTAGATCACTTCTTGATCCTTAAAACTCACCATGCTTTCTTTATCCCGTAAATCTCTACTTTAGTTTTATTCCACAAATCTCTCCATGATAACTATGAATAAAATGTGCTTTAAATCTCTTTCTTGCTTTAGTTTAATTGATTGTTGAAAATAAAGCAATCAATCAGTCAATCCCTTAATATAGCTCTGTCAGCTAAGCAATTTTGTTGTTCTTTAACTTCAGTTTTGATCGATCATCAACTGCAGTTATTCTCGGTAATAACTTCAGTTATGCTTGATAATTAGCTCTTTCTCGGTAACACTTGCTCGGTGCTCGGTATACACTGTGAATTGCTCAATGTTCACTGTCTGTTGTTGTTCACTGTCACTCGGTTTATACTAACCTTTTAAGATTTACCGATCACATAAACTTTGTCTTTTCATATCTTCAAGTTTATGACCAATATGTTTATGAACAATTTAAGCCATATCAAGTTGACATCAATGACAATACAATACATTAACTGATTTAATGTCTTGCATTCACTTTTGCAGCTTGGTGATCATTAACTTATCATCTTCAAACATTCAATCAGTTATAGTTCATCACTACATAGGGCCTAAGATTGGTTGACATTAGGATGCTACCATATGGTTACTTCACAGAAGTTTTCTCATTAAAAGCTAAAAAGGCTCCAGTTTTCCAAGGAGGACTATAGGTCATGAACATATCCGATCTTCTTGTGAAACATTGGATTTTAACTTTAAAATCCACATGGACAATTTTGGGTGCAATCATTCTTGGAGAAAAAATGCAATATTAACTTAAGGAATATTTCACTACGTCAGAAAGATCAGATGAAGCAATTCTTAACCATGTCAGATTCAAAAATTTAGAATGTTGATTGTAGAAAGTTCCTAGATAGGATACAATTTGTGTTATCAGGAATGGCATGGGAACAACCCATATATTTCACGGATATACCTTTCAGGTGTAGAAACTTTAATCAAGTATATTCTCTTCTGAACCCTAGAACACTAGATGAAAAGAGACATTTGTGAACATAGTGGTAGTTCCTACAGAAAATAGACAAATTGAAACTATTTGACAAAACACCAAAAATTTGGACTCAAGAAATGAGATGATTACAGAATACATACAAATGAGTTTTGATAATCATATAGAGCATGCAAGCAAATACCAAGATCTTAAAATATGTAGATGCAAAAGGCAGGTGTAATGTATGATTTCACTCACCTCCTTGGTTCTCCACTTTAGGCACATATGCAAAAGGTGGAAGCATTGACATGGCAAGTAAACTATTTGACATAATAACCTCATTGCAGGAAACGTGCCTCCATTATCCCCTTTCCTATTCCCCGCATCCTCATATTCAATATGCATGCAAAAAGATGGAACATAGTGAAAGCACGTGGATGATTTTTGATGATTGCATCCAACATTGGGAGCACATATAAGACACATAAGTTGTGGAGTATAGGTAAGACACGTAAGTTGTTTGAATATGTGGAAGAACGGTCAAGGATAAAGCTTCTTTTATCAAAGGAAAACAGATAAAGTCTACATTGGCTTACGTTAGATTTATTTTGAAAATGAATAAAGAGAGATACAAATTGTATTTATTGGTGGTTTAGCATCAATCATCCATACCATGGATTTTTAGAATGTTTGGTTTCCAACTTGCTAAGCTATACTCAAAATCTAATATGGATATATGATTGATTTCTTAAAATTCAAATATGTTTGATTTCCCATCAAAAATTTCATTGGGTCCACAAAGATAAAATCTGGCATGCAGGTACACAATTCAATCCCATTAGATAATTGGCTCAGTTAGCTAAAAGTATTTCCCTTTTACATATTTCATTTTATAATCATTTGTTGTAATAATTAAGTATAAGTGTATAGTCAATATGAAATTAGAGTTGAATTAAAAAATTTATAATAGTATTTCTGAAATTCACATGTGTCCTTACATACCAAATTCTTTCATTTAGGACTGATTTGGTGATTATTCATGGATATTTGAGGGATAACCAATAAATTTTGTAAAAACTATCTACAAGCCCTAATTGACAAGGGTTTTAAGAAAGAAATGCTTGTAACTCGCATCTACACCATGGGAAAATATAGAAATGGGTGGAATATGATATGACAGGGTCCTCTAAAGGATCATGGTAGTCTTAGAGTAGAAGGTGATGTCTGTAGCAAATAATTTGATGCCTAGGTCATATTTAGAGTGGAAAAATGAATCATTTTCATATAGTGTGATGGATATACTCATGATGATTGGTAATAATATGGGTAAATTTGTTCGAGTTGGGGAAGGAGTGGAAAACAAAGATTTCAACATGAATACAAGAATACAAGAATATGCATTGGATGGAAACCTATTCCTCTGCTTCCTAAAGAAATAAAGCTTTGCTCTAATGCGGGGGTGTCAAAACAAATAATTGAAGTAGAAGATAACGTGGATATTTGCAAGTCTCGCAAAGTCACGAGCCACATAGAGTCAAAATGCTCAAAGTTCCTTAAAGGGAAGATGGGAGTGAATGAAGCATTTATTTAGATGTTAAAAAAATTTGAGGGTGATAAGAATCAGGGAGAAGAATATGTATAAAATAAAATATTAGCAGGCTCAAACCCTCACAACCCGATAGGGCTTTAACGTGTCACCCAAAGGACTATTCCAGATCTACCCCAAATAGTGACACAACAAGTATGGGAAAAATCCAATGGGAAAGAGCTTTGATCAACAAACCAAAAGAACATGAAAAGGAAAATTATAGAAATGCTCCAGAGAACAAGAATGGGGAAGTGATGATGATAGGTGTTGTGGAGGAACAAAAGAGGGCACAAGACAAGATCACTAGAAACTTGTATAAATATTTTGAAGAACCAATGTTTAATAAAAGTAATATGGATTTAGGAGGAGCCCCCTGAATTATAGGGAAGAAGTATCCTTCATTCAATCGATGCTCCCATCATAGAGACAACCGCTAGTTTTTTGCTTGGAAGAAGTAAGTTTAAAGAATTTTCTTGGTGAACTAGGAAGGATTGTTCAAGGAGAAATTCTTAAAGGACTTTTAGAGCAAATAAATTTGAAGGAGGAAGAACAGATACAACAAGAGGTATCCAAAGAAAGGGTTGACTATGTTCAGTGTGAAGATAGAAATCCAAAGATTTAGTTTAAATACGTTCATATGTCTCCAAGTTGAGATCAAGGTTGGGTGTGTGAAGAGGCTAGTAAGGTCCTTTTCTTGAATTGCCAAACAGAGAAAGGCTTGTTTGATTTTTACTCATATGAGGAGGAAGATGTTTTGGGTATGAATGATGAGGAAAGAAAATTACAAGTGAGAAAAATAAGTTAGTCTAAAGCAAAATTTGCAAAGGTTAAGATTGAAGAAAAGAAAAGAAGATGTCCATAATCACCTAAGGTGAATGTCTTTTTTTTTATGTACCTATCATGCCATTAGGTTCTTTGTTATTGGATTAATGTAGTGTGTTGTAGAGTTTTCTTCCTCATCTTATCCAATGCATTGAGTTGCATTACTCTATTTGCTTGTGTATGTCCAAACAATTGAAGTTGGAGCTAGCTGGGAGTGCCAAAGGACAGAGTAAATTGAGATTGGAAAAGGGATTCTCCCTTTCCTAAATGCCACGAAGGTCCTTTTGTGGAATGTCCAGGAATGTAATTCCCTTGACAAACATTATTTTATCCAAAGGGGTATTGATCAAATGAAAATAAATATAGTTATCTTATAGGAAACCACGTTGAAAAAAGAAGAGTGTGTATGTCTAATGAAGGCCTATAAATTTTGGCAAGGGGTATTTGTGGAAGCTAGGGGTGCTTTTTGGGGATTGGGGCTTTTATGGAATCCAAGATCGGTAAGTGTTGTTCAAATTCCTAGGATATAAATTGGCAATTAGTCAAGGTTAAAGTGTTGGAAAGTCAAAGTAATGTGTATATTTTAAATATTTATGGACCAAAGAATATTCCCCAAAAATGATTATTATGGGAAATCTCGTCTAGTAAGATCTAGGAGATGCAAGGTGAAGTGATCATTGCAGGGGGATATTTCAATGTCACCCTATCTATGACAGACAAAACTAGAGTCTTAAGGCATTTAGGGTCTTGGCAAAGTGACTTTAAGAACTTTTTTATTAGGAGTAGTTTATTTGAAGTTCGTTTCTCTCATGGGTCATTGACCTGGAAAAATTAGAAGCAATGATTCTCATACATTGCTAAAAAAATAGATTGATTCTTTTTAGCTAGCAAATGAGCAAAACTTCAAGTGGTTTTTTAAGCACAGATACTCCATATTATAGGATCTAGTCACTTCCTGGCTATGTTGAGGCTTCAAGAGGATGGTGTCCCAATTTGATGTCCATTCAAAATAGAAAACATGTGGTTAGAGTAATAGTCCATTTACCTTTATAATTAAGTCTATCTGATTTAATTATTAAAGGTCGCTATTATTCTTTTTCACTTAAGCTTGTTATTTAGGTGCATAATAATTAATATGTTTATTAATTATTAAATGCACAAACCTAGCTTTCTTCAGCTTTAGGGTTTCTCACCTTATAAGCCGCTTTTTGTAATTATTGTATTCATTCTTTTGAGAAATATAATTTTGCTCTCACTCCGCTGAGATTCTCAAAACCCTAGCTCTTTCTCTCTCACAGGTTTTGCTCCAGCTTTTGGCATTTTGCTTGCAGGTGATCTTGGCATTCTGTGGATTTGCACATCTGTGAAATCCTACATGGTATCAAATCCTTCCCTGTCGCTGCCAAGGTTGAAGTTCTTGAAGCCTGGATTCGAAGACGACAGCCACAGCTTGTTTCTGAGGTTTTCTATCACTTTGAAGGAGGCACGAGCTTCTGGAGCAGATTGAGCAGAAACGGACGCCGCCATTGCGTTCAGAAGGCCTGGGAGAGTCGAAATCACATAAAACTTGACTACTTTTGGTCTCCGTGCCCCCAAGGAAAATTTTTGAGCCTACGAGGGCCGTACGACTCGAAAACCGAGGCAAAACCTCGAAAAAAAAATAAAAAATGCATTTTTTTTAACAATTTTCAGCGGGCCACCACCGCGCCGCCCGCGCTCAGCTGTTGGGCAGCACGCCACCCGCACGCCCCTGCTGCGCCGCCGGGCTCCGCCGCTGCGCTCGGCCGCCGCCTCCTCTCAGCCCGAGCGCCGCCCGCGCCCAACTCACCCGCCACTCGCACTTCGCCTCCTCCAGTGGTGCCACCAACTCGCCGCTGACGGCCTGCGACGACCATACACCCGCAAACTTAAGACAGTCTTTGTGTTTTTCCAGAGAGGTATTTTTTTGAGAGGCAGTTGGTTTTTTGCCCATATCTTGAGCATCTGGTATCGTTTTTCAGAAAATAAAATATTGTCGGAAAGGTGTTTCCGATCCGGACGTGATGGTACAAGTTTCATTTGTTGATTCCACCATTTGAGCACCTATTTTTAGCGTTGAAGTAGAGGCTTTGTTTTCCCTTCTGCTCTGCATCTGATTTCCAGGTTTTTTCTCTAGTTTTCTTTGTACTTTCAGTGGTTGATTACTTGCTGTACGGGGGTTAGAATCCTACTTTGTGGGGGGGTGTCTTTTTCTTTCTGTCATTTACTTTCAGAAATTGACCCTTCTACTTCCGTCTTTCTTTCTCTCAATGTCGGACCCCTCTGTGGCCCGGCTGACACCGCATAATTACCACACTTGGAAAGCACACATGACCAGGCTACTCATGTCACGTGGCTTATGGTAATGTCTAGATGAACAACAACCTGTCCTACAGTGTCCTTTTGATATTCTACAGCACAGGAATAAGATGGATGAAGCCATGGGCTTGATTGCACTGAACATCTCCGACAGTCTCCTATTTCACTTGGATGGTTTGACCACTCCTAGGGCCATTTGGGGCAAGTTTTTAGATTTGTTTGGCACTGTTAATGAGTTCTGCGCACTTTAGCTTGATGCAGAGTTGACTACTTTGACACCTACCAGCTTTCCCACCATTGAGGACTTCTTGATGAAGTTCAAGTCTCTGCGCTCAGTTTTGCAGGGATGTGGGAAAACTAAGACAGATG
>MU228287.1:466729-485322 GCA_018584345.1 Thuja plicata | reverse complement strand
TCCATATTGAGGTCCAAATTTGTCCCCCACTTTTGGAGGGCTAAAGACGATTTCCCGAATAACCATGGGCCTCCACACAGGACTGCAGAAAGATCTTCAGAGCTAGAAAATTCAAACGTGAAAAAACTTTTTGGAAGAGCAGCAATATCAACTTGACCTTTTAATCTCCATTTCCTTACGACAAAGGCCCTAACAAAGTCTATGTTTGGCCTTGGCCCCAAAAATTTCCCTATAAGCGTATTCTTCATAAGGGCAACAGTATGATCTATCAGAGAATCAGGCAGTGAAATGCTAAAAAGACCTTTCTCAGGAACAGACGTATTGTCAACTAAAGGAAAGGAAGATTTTCCAGTAGGTTTCACTCCAAAAAGAGAGGACCAATTTCCTTTAGCATTAATCTTAACTAAAGGTTGTCCATCATTTGCTTCAGAAGACTTACCTTCGCTATCTTTTGTCTTTTGCACATCTTCGGTGGTTTGGAATCTCGATAGAGGAGGTACCGCCCCTGTCTCTTTTGTGGAGCCCTCCCCAGCTGCAACTTTTGCCTTTTCCTGACTCGCTGGCACGGGTACCATCTGAGCAATGCCAGGAAGCACTTTCCCGATTGTTTCATTTTTCAAAATGTCTCATTTTCCTCCTTCTCGAGGGCGTTGACGGTCTGAATCTTTTTCCCCTTCCCCTTCCTTGTCACCTTCCTTGAAGCTCCTGCTACCATCTGCAAGATTCGATTGCGCTCCTCCATCCACAGATTTCCTGCCCTTAGGGGGATTTGAATTCCCTCCATCCCGCTGGTCTCCTCCGCTCCCACTCCCGCTCATTTTTGTTGTATATAAATCTATTATTTATTCCTCTTTTTCAGTATCATTTCTTAAAATTCATGTTAAAATTATTAAGGCTATAGAAAAAAGTATGAGAGTATGTGGAATGGAAGCCAAGATCAAGATAAAATCTCTTTATTAGCATGGGAAAAAATGTCAGAACAAGGTGTCAGGGGGTGCTAGATTGAGGAATTAATAGCTTATGAATGAAGCAATGGGGGTAAAGCTAGTTCCTGAAATGGATGCCAACAACTTAGCCATTGGTGTTGTCCTAAGTCAAGAAGGAAAACCTATATCTTTCTTATCTAAAAAGCTTAATGATGCTAAGAAGAGGTATTCCACTTATGACCTTGAACTTTATGCAGTAGTACATGCTCTCAAGAAATGGAGGCACTACCTTCTACCAAAGGAGTTTGTTGTCTATACTGACAACCATGCATTAAGTTTCCTAAACTCTCAAGAAAAATTGAGTGTCAAGCACATAAAATGGATGGAGAAATTGTAGGCCTACACATTCACTATAAAACACAAAAAGGGACAAGAAAACAAGGTTGTTGATGCCCTTAGCAGAAGGGTTGGTCTTATTGAAGAAATTCAACTTCAGAGCATTGAAATTGATGCTTTGAAGCATCTTTATGCGGGTGATCTAGATTTTGGGGAAGCATTTGAGGTTTTCTCTCAACTTATAGGCAAGTATCATACTGACTTCTCTGAATTTCTCATTCAAGATGGTATTTTGTTCAAAGGTTCTCAGCTTTGTATACCTAGATGTTCAATGAGACTAATAATAGTAAAGGAAAAGCATTATGGTGGCATGAGTGGTCACTTTGGCATAGAAAAAACTCTAGATCTGATTAAAAGAAGTTATTTTTGGCCCAAAATAATTGATTATGTCAAGAAATTTGTTGAATTATGCACTATATATTAGAAATTTAAGGGTGTATCTACAAATCAAGGGTTATACCAACCTTTTCCTATGCCTATTAGGCCTTGGGAGTCAATATCCATGGAATTTTTTTATGGAACTACCTAGAAGCAAACAAGGTTTTGATAGTGTTTTTATCTTTGTGGATAGATTCAACAAAATGGTGCACTTTGTTCCTTGAAAAAGCACAAATGATGCTTCCCACATTGCACGTCTTTTCTTTAAAGAAGTTGTCAGAATTCATGGTTTACCAAAAATAATAGTTTCAAATAGGGATGTAAAATTTCAAGGACATTTTTGGCGAACACTTCATAAGAAGTTGGGGACAAACTTGACCTACAGGTCAACATATCACCCACAAACTGATGGACAATCAAAAGTGGTGAATAGATCACTTGGGAACCTATTAAGGTGCTTAACAAAGCAATACAATCAGATTTGGGATGTAATCCTTCCACAAGCAGAGTTTTCCTTCAATGATTCTCTCAACAAATCCACTGGGAAAACACCATTCACCCTAGGGGTCCATGGGATCTTGTAGACCTACCTTCATATTTCAGAGTCAGTGCTCAAGGAGAAGAATTAGCAAAACTGATTTCTCAAGTACAAGAAGAAGTCAAACACAAGTTGCAACATACAACTCAAAAATATAAAGAACATGCAGATAAGAGAAGGAGAGAGGCTCATTTTCAAATTGGGGACAAAGTATGGGAAAATCTCAGGAAAGAGAGGCTACCTAAGGGAAGATACTCCAAATTGCACATGAAGAAAGTAGGACCATGCACAATCTTGCATAAAATGGGTGAAAATTCCCATGAAATCTCTTTTTCCCCTACCTTGTCAATTTCTCCAATATTTAATGTAGCGGATCTAACCCCTCATAAAAGTAATGCAGGTAATGATGATGCAGATACATCAACTCATCCAGACATAAATGATGTTGCAGATTATGTCACCAACCTACCTCCTATCAAACCAATAGAGTTGGAGAAAATTATGGAGTCTAAGATTCTCAAACATACCAGGAAGCAGGAGTACATGCAGTACCTTGTCAAATGGAAAGGACTCCCCAACATAGATGCCACTTAGATGACAGAATATCAGATCACACAACATGGCACATCAATTGAACAGCTTGACTCAAGTGAGAACTTGAGTTCTAAAACTCAAGGGAGTATAGTGCAGGATCACCCAATGAAACTAAATGAAGAATTAATCTTCCTTGTGACTCCTAAGGGGTCTTCTGAATGTCTAGGTCGTAATAGTAATCCTATCAATCTATTGATCCAATTTGTAAGGCATGGTTCCAAGAATTGGCATTTATAAGACACTTGGTCAACCATGGTCAAAGGATCCCAAAATATTAGGATTAATGATTTTTTTATGTGTTGTGTTCTTTTGGTCATAAAAGAACCATAGGTTCAAGTTTTGCAACAAAATTGCACCCCTAGTGCAAAAATGCAAAAGTTGTCAAAATTGTTAAAAGTTGTCATGCAACTTTTTGTGCAATTTGACAACTTTTTGTTTTTTTAGTCTAAATGACTTCCGTAACAAATATATGGTTTAAAATTCAGTTTTAACCAATGGGGAAGGCCTTCATATAGCCCTTTCAGGGAGGTGGAAGGCAGATTGATGTAATTTTGTTTTCAAATCAACAAAATATAACATTTTCCCTTGCAACAGTCGAGTTTCTAGATTCTGTACAGTTTTTTATGACTCAGATTGATGGTGTAATCAATGGGGTTGTGAAGAGAATTGAATCATATTTCATTTTCAACTAGTTTGGAGGGCTAAGGTGTTTGGATTCGAAAGTTAGAGCAAATTCATTGAAAATTATTCTGAAACCCTTCTTACCTAGGGTTTTGTTATTCAAATTGGATTTCCTCTCATGTTCACCATTATAAAATTCTAATCCTTGGTGGAATGAGGGATCAGAATGTATATTTACTATTTTTGAAGTCTATTTGCAGGGAAGTGTGCACCCATTCATGTTTTTAGTAAATTAAGGTTGACATCTCCATGTGTTTTCAGAATGAAGAATTGATGACAATCAAGTGTTGGGGTTGAATCAAGTTATGAAATTGGGTTTGGGGTGTGTTGAGACCATATTAACTACATTCCTAACATTATTTTAATTCCCCTATTGATCCTTAGGGTACTTCCTTTAGGAAGTGACCTAATTGCATAATTAGGCCTAGTAGACATTGTAAGGAACAATCATGCTAATTGTGTCTCCTTATCTCCTTTCTTGGTAGACCACTAGTACTCCCTAACAGGGTTGTGAGATTGCATTCACTTCATTGGTCCCATTGTAGAGTTGGAATAAATTGCCCATAAACCTCATTTTTAGGGTTACAAGGAATTCGGGGGACAAAAATTGTGGAATACAATTTAAAATATCTAAGATGTCAACATCAGATTCATGATCATGATCTTTTGGTAAGAGGCTATAAAAATAAGAGAAAAACTCTTTTTGAATATCCTTAGAATTAGTAAAAGTAATACTTTGAACATTCTTGATCTGAAGTGTGGAAAAACTTAGTATTATGGCCTCCTTCTCTAAGACATAATTGTCTAGTAGAATATTTTCGTCAATAGATTTAAACCCATGCCTCCTCAAACCCATGCCTCCTTCACACAACTCTATAGACATGTGTATGAAGGACACTCCTGCCAACTACACTGTCACTGTCCTCTTTTTGATAGAATAGTAGTCACTTTATGGCATAGGCTAAGTTTTTAAATTAGCCCTTATTTTGATATAATGAAGTTCAGATCTAAACAAGGAGGTTATTTTAAAATTTGTTGAGGGTTTGGGGAACTTGATTTTCAATTAACATGTGTTTTCTTTCTTGTTTCTAAATATCTAGAAAAAATATAAAATAATCTATATTTCTAGCCATTTTGGTTCAATGACATTACAAAGGGATATGACAACATACATTAAGATAATTGAAAGCTCAAGTAACCAGAAGTAGAATTGTGGAAGCAGTGAAAACAAGGTACTTTTCCAATTTTTGGGGCTCAAAAAATTTGAAATAGACACGCCTTGCATGTCTCTATCTATAAATATGCTATTGCTTATATTGTCTTATTTATTGATGAAGCTTGTTGGGGTTCCTAAGAAATAATTTCCCAAACTCTTAAATTAGAAAATCAACTAGCAAGCCTCATGAAATTTGTTTTTATCAACATTGGATAATGCCAATAAAGTTGTATATATATCCCAAAATTATGAAATTATCTACACAATCAACCAAATAATCCAAGTTTAGAAGATCCACCCTAGGCCACACGATGGTGAAATATTGGTTAAATTGTTTTATATCTACATTAACATGTGGGAATGTTCTATTTTGTCTACCATTAATATCAAGATGCCTGGGTAGAGGTTGTGCTCTATTTTGTGCTTCTCGTAGTGACAATAAATCTATTATTTGTGTTGCAGTTTATATGGAGAACCATATCATTTGCAAGTTGTTCAATCTTTTCTATGGAAAGGGCTTCCAAATTGTGTACTTCATTATGTATTGTATCTTCCTCAACTGCAATGTAATTTGTTTTTTCTAGCATTAATTAGGCAACAAAACCAATCCATTTGATCTGAAGATGGATAGGTGGTAGTTAAAAAGAAGTCTGATAATCAAGTTGCTTTGACAAGTTTGGAAGATGGAAAGTTATAAGAACTCAAAAGGAGTTTCATCTATTTTAAAGAGTTTTTCTTACCTTGGAGATGAAGGCAATCCTTTTACTAGTCCTTTATGGCATGCAAGAATTGGGCATGTTAAGTATGATAGAATTCTATGTTAAGTGTGACAGAATTCTATGCCTAAGACAATGGAGTAAGGCAAAGCTTGGAATCTAGTAAAACAACATAGAGATATTTACCCTAGATCAACTTGGAAAGATCTAAAATAGTTGCAACTTATTCACTTTTCTTTGTGTGGGTCCACATAAATCATTTTTGTCAGAGGATATTTATACTTCAAGTTGTTTGTTGACAATCATAATGGAATAAACTCGATTTACTTCTTGAAAAAGAAATTAGAAGCCTTTGAAATTTCAATAAGTTCCACGCTATGATTGAAAATGAAGCTCAAAATCAACTCAACACTCTTCAAATAGACAAGGCTCAAGAGTTTATGATGCAATTGCAATAAGGGTTTTTAATGAAAGACTACACATCTGTGCAGTCTTGTCTTAAAACACTCATCAACATGCACAAGAAAACTCAAACATTATAACAACAATATGAAAAACAATTGCAACAATATATTAAACTCCAGAATTTCAAATTACATCAAAATATCCTTTTCAAGGGCTTACAATAAATCTAGACCTCAATTTTATATTTTAATATAATACACGTACTAAACAAGATTGAGTATAAAAATCAAATTCCTTAGGTTGATTTAACTTCAAAAACTCTTCTCTAAAATTCTATACCTCAACCTCGTTCTCTCTCAATCCTACCCACTCTTGGCCACTACTTCACTTAATGAATTTGTCACCTATTTATAGTGAAGATTGGCATGAATCAAAACTGCAGTACAGTCCCCAATGCACTTAGGATAAAGATCATGGGCTCAATTATACATGATTTACCCTTTAAGTTCACTTTGAAATTGGATGCATATCTTTGAAATATATATAATTTCCCCTTTTCTTGTGTAGCAAGTTATATGGACCTAAATTCAATGCAGTTCTAAACATGAACCTTGGGACCAATGATGCCAACAATGACATTATTCATCGGCACAAATCCCAAACCTATGATGCACACCTCACAAACCTCTATTAGTTTATTTGGGAAGCAAATATTACCGTAATGTAGAATAGAGAAACTACTCATATAAGACACAAGGAAGCAATGAAAAACCAAAAAGAGCATACCCACTATGAAACACTATGATGAAAATATTGTGTATAGAGGATCGAACCTAGAAAGAAGGAATGATTCTTGGGGCTTCTTTGGCCTATTAGGGTCAGTGTCTTCCTCATTCTCCTACTCTTTTTGTTGAATCGCAACTTGTAAAGTTGGACAAATTATTGGCATAGGGCACATGAAAGTAGGAAAAATTACTAGTATAAGACACAAGGAAGCAATGCAAAACCATAAAGAGCATACCCACTATGAAACACTATGATGAAAAGATTGTATATACTAGAGGATCAAACCTGGAAAAAAAGAATGATTCTTGGGGCTTCATTAGCCTATTGGGGTCAATATCTTCCTTGTTCTCTTGCTCTTTTTGTTGAACTGCAACTTGTAAAGTTGGACAAATTACTGGCTTAGGGCACATGAAAGTAGGACAAATTACTAATATAAGACACAAGGAAGCAATGCAAAACCATAAAGAACATACCCACTATGAAACACTATGATGAAAAGATTGTGTATAGAGGATCAAACCTGGAAAGAAGGAATGATTCTTGGGGCTTCTTTGGCCTATTAGGGTCAGTGTCTTCCTCATTATCCTAATCTTTTTGTTGAACCTCAGCTTGTAAAGTCGGACAAATTACTGGCGTAGGGCACATGAAAATAGGACAAATAACTAGCATAGGGATTCTCTTGTTCAACACAATTCATAGTTGATATGTAAAAAAAAATAGTTTGCTTGGCCTTTTCAAAAAGTCTCTTGCGAAATCGCCCCACATAGAACAAACAACTTAATTATAGTTTTGTTCTCTAGCTATTCTTTTTTCAAGATTTTAATATCATCCTCTTGTACCTTCAATTGACATTAACATTTGTGTGGCCAAAAAAATTGCCCCTTTTCAGTTTCTATATCTAATGACACAAAATTGACTAGAAAGGTGATCTGTGTTTGTTAGCATTTGTATCAAACTTTATACAACACAACTTGCCTCTCATTCTCTCTATTTAACATCCTTCTCATAAACTCCAAAAAAATTTTATTGAATGTGATGCTCGTGGATCATCCCTATCTATGTTGACCTAGTGTAAGAACCCCTACAGACTCTAACTCACCTACTTCAAATAATTGACAATATTTGTTGCTTTACCAAATCTTAAACTCACACATAAGCATTTTATCAAACACTTTTAGCTCAAATCAGATTTATATCCCTTAACTTCATACATAAAGATAATAAACATTAAGACAAACACTTGGCAGATATATCATTCTGAAAATTCCCTAGACTATTCAAGACATTCCTTCATACAATTTGCACACAAACTACTTGCTACAAACTATTCATTAGAATTCCTCTTAATTCAATTTAGGAAATGTATTACATACAATTCTTAATTAATAACATGAGGAATATTTTTTTTTTGCAATTTCAAGAACTTGGAATAAAATCGCAGCTTGGAATTGGAGTCTCGGAATGAATCACAACTTATGATGGATGTTAGAAGTGCCAATATATAATGAACATATGCAATATTAAACCACAGTGCCAAAGTCTGAAGCTAGGCATCTATCAATGAGGCTTACACAACTATGTCATCCATATAAAATAGACAAAATGAAAGCCAGTTGTATTGAGTTCCTAACTGTAGGTGTTATGTAAGGGAGTTCATGGTTATTGACTGGGTAACTAACTTAACAGAAGCATTTAGACCTATTCAAATAGTAGGAACATTTAGAACAAGCAAGCTAAAACCTTATTCAAACGAACGCCACCAAGGTAGGAAAATTTTGGCCCAAACGCCGAGACTAAAATCTGCTCCAATTAGGGTTCCCTAGTGGTGCGCATCCAGAACTAAATTACATTATCTGTATCTAAGGCTGCAAATGTGAAGAAAGGAATGCTTAATATTATCATTAGAAAAGTTTAATACAAAACCCTACCTGAATTTGGCTCTGAATGACTCTGCACTCCTTTACTCCTACAATGAACTAAACACCCAAATGAAAACCTCAATTCACACTTCTTTTCTCCCACGATGGACTTCACATCAAAATGATTTTCTTTTCACTTTTTTTTTCATGTATAGCCCACCGAATTCGCAATTCCGACTATATACTTAAGCACCGTCAGAATTGCGACTTTGTCGGGGAGAATTGCAAAAAAAAACCCCAACTTCACAAAAAGGTTTATCCTCCATCGAAAGTTTCCATTGGAAAATAACACCAAATTTATTAGTGAGAGGATCCTCTCAAGATCTTAGGGGTTCAGATGGATCATTTGAAGGTGCCACAGATTGAGATAAAGACCTCATCAAAGTTCATCACTTTTGTGCACTTAGGGCACCTAAAGGACACTATTGATAGGGTATAATGTCGAGGGTTTTGGAAAGTGGGGAGCCAAAATTGGACTATGCCTTGTTTAAAACTTCCCAATCAAACATGTTGGTGGTGGCAGTTCACAGCCATGATGGACAAAGAGAGATTTGGGCTACCTTGCAACTTTCCATTGAATGCCTCTAACTTTTTTTTCATTGACAGAAAAATCGTTGCCCTAAACAAACCACTTGGAGTCTTAAAAAATTGAGATAGGTTAATTTATATGGATCTATTGTGATCTTAGGGGTTTAGAAGGATCATTCGCAAGTGCCCCGTATTGAGAAAAATACCTCGTCAAAGTTTGTGACTTATGTGCACTTAGGACACCTAAGGGACAATGTCGATAGGGTATGGCACCGAGTGTTCTCGTGAGTGGGGAGCCAAAAGTGGACCATTCCTTGAGTAAAAATGGCCAAGAATATGTTTTGATGGTGGTGATTCAAACCCATGATGAACAAAGATAAATTTGGGCTACCTTGCAACTTTACATTGAATGCCTCTAACAGTTTTTACATCGACTTTTGCAACTTTGTGACAAAATAGACTAAACCATACAACTAAACCCTGGATGACTTAATCAAAACATAAATGTTAATAATAAACCTTATTTTAATAAAAAAATTATTGACTCCATTATTTGAGCAATATGACTCCTTAAAGAAACTTTTCAAAATTGAAAAGTTGTTCGACAACTTTTACATTTTTTTTGCATTTTTTGCACTTTATATAAAAAATCAAGTGCCAACATTTTTTAATGACCTAAAATCAACTAAATATTACTAAAATAGGTCAATTGGGCCTTATTACATCACAAGGTCCCATGGAAGGCTTGTTAACAACTTTTGTCACCTTATTGCAACATTGACAATTTTGAACCAAATTTACATTTTGGACCCACAATGACTTCTAATGACATTGATTTATAACAAATCCTTCCAACATGGACCTTAAGACCTTATTGAACATGAAAAAAAAAGAAAAATGACAAATTATCTTTTTGGAGGCTTACAATCCACTAGGTTCTCCTACACCAGAAATCCATTAGGTTCTTCTGCACCAGTTGTCAAGGACTGTGGCTCTCTCAAAAGGTGGTAGTTATGAAAGGCTGCAACGCTTTCAAAGGGAATAAAGGATGAAGCATTGCGACTCTTTGCAAAGGTTTTAATAATGAAAGGTTGAGAATATCTCATTGTACGCCTCTCTCTCTGGTTTCCCACAGCTTTCCAAGGGCGGGGGTTAGTAGCCAAGGTTCACAAGTGAATGCAAATCAAGTACGCAATAACTACTAAACGAATAACAGATACGTGAGCAATAAAATGTACAAACAAAAAAAAGGAAGACAAACAAATGCAAACCCTTCGATGCTTGAAGCTTCTATTGTTTCTCTCTACTCCTTCCGAAACGTTGTTCTTGATGCTCAGTATTGGCTAGGCAGCATCTATGACTTGAGAAGCGTCGAGAATTTGACAATTGCAAAGTGTGTGTGATCGCAAGATAGCTTGAATGTTGACAGATTAATGGCGCATGTAAGCTTGAAATCCTGGATCCTTCAAATGGTTATGAAGGGTTTATTATATAGGGATTGGTGATGGAATGAATGGTTGAGATCAATCCTAGAGATGGGGAGATGAACGGTTGTGATCAAAAGGAGCAGGAGAGATCCACAGTAAACTCCACCTCTTTATTTGGTTAAGAGGAGATGGAGTTTGGTTAACTGAGGAGCTAATTATGAGTTACCTTTTTGAACTGAAGAGGTGGGTGAAGTTACCCATGTGAACTGGAGAGGTGGGTGAAGTTACCCATGTGAACTGGAGAGATGGGTGGAGTAACCCATGTGATCTGATTGGAGTTATCTCTTTGATGATAAATGAATATTTAATTCATTTATTTATTAATTATTTTCAACATGTGAGATAATTGAATTATTTTTAATTAAGAATTGCTTTATTTGATGAAATTAAATTAATTTAATTGAAATTAATTTAATTGGAAGAATTTAATTAGTAAGTTTAAATATTTGATTTAAACTATAGGAAATTGAGTTTAATTAATCAATTAATGGTAATTAATCAATTAAAGCTTAATTAATTAAATAAAGTTAATTATTTAATTAATTTTGGGGATTGGATTAGATGATTTGAGAAATGAATTTAGAAGAAAATAGATGATTAATTAATGATTAAGAACCCATTAATTAATAGATGAAAATTAGGGTTTTTAATATAAAGTCGCAAGCCTGTCCATTTTAGGGTGTCTACACTCATCATGAAGATACAAATAGGAAACACATTATAAAAAACATCAAATATTACAGAAACACAACAAATATTTCCAAAAACATCAAATATTATTGAAACATAGTAACAACAATACTTCCATAAAAGAAAATATGTAATGATTCCATAAACATGAATAGTACATGTACCACACATGAGGAAGAAATAATATGAAAATTTACATTCTATATATTAAATTGTTTTTAAAAGGTATGTCTCTCCATATACAAATATGGCGTAAATGTCAACTTGATCAAAGTTTTAAAAAATGTGTCATATGCCATCTCAAAATCTCTACAAAATATACATGTCTCTATAAAAAGTGGCATATTCCATCTCAAAATGTGGCATATGGAATCTCAAAATCTTTACAACTAAATGTCTCTATGACATCCTATGCTAATCGTGGATCATAACAATGCAACCTCTTTGAAGCATTCTTTGGATCAAACGGATCTTGCACAAACAAAAAAATTCAAAACACAATTCAGATTGCTTAAATTATAGGATTTGTAAATATAAAAAATTAACATCTAAAATTAATATATTGAACTATAATTTAATTAAAATTTAAAATTGAATTCTCATGTACCTCATCTCTATGTCTCGTCATGTGGTCACGAGTCCTAGTATATGTCCTTGGTAGTGAAGGGATGTTGCTAACAATGCTAGTTCCAACCTATATATGTTTGCAAACATGAAATTGATACGAGTTATTTATAAAGTTGTTGTTGCTAGCAAAATAAATGTAAAAAGCACTTGAATTAAAATTAAAAAATTACCTCTGCTAAACCTTCTTCTGGCAATGTTAGTTCAATCAAAAAGGATACAAGTCCTTGGCATTGTATCTCCCTCACATTAGATGTTACCTACAAGAGTCAAATTAGATAAAATATTAGTTAATATGTACTTAGAATAATGACAATTTAAATGACAAGGATGTATACTTGATACAAAAATGTAAGCAACTAAATATAGAAATATATGTACCATGAAACTATCATGGCCAAATGAAATGCCTGAGAGGGTAGGCTCATGAACCTGTGTCATTACATCCTGGGACATCAACCTCTGTACAATAAACCATGTAAAATAAAGATTAGTACACATAAGTGACAAGTACATGCATAATCATTCTAAAACTCTTAATTACCTTCCCCCTGTCAATGTGTGTCGCTGCACTCCCCTCGCATTGCACCCCGTTGTCACTAGGTGAAAATTGCAAGAGTAAAATAAGATGAAAATATTAATTAGTATATGAAATTTATTTATCATAATTTAAATGACAAACATGTATACTGATAAAAAAAGTAAACCAATGAGTGAAAATATATACCATAGATCTGTTGAGGCCAAATGAAATGGTCGAGAGTGTGACATCCTACACCTGTCTTATCTCCTCTTATGTCATCAAATGAACATAAATGGACCATATATATAAACATAAGTGTGCAGTCATAATAAGTTACCTAATAAGAGTATTCATTTAAAATTAAATACACTATGACATTAAACATTTAGTCTTACCATAACCTCAGGAATCCATGTCTCTTGCATCTCCTCATCTCTCACATGAGAGGACTATCCATGAGATGCTCCAGTCCCCATGGTGACATCTGGACATCGCCCATCTTGAATACCTCATAGTTTTCTATATCCATAGCATCCCTGATAGGCTAATCAAGGGGACCCAAGCATATATTCTTGCACACAATGCAAGTATGGGGCACACAAATATGCACCCAAGGAGGATGTAATAGCGCCAAAATCATAAACACGGGGTTGCACAAGTGACGCAGTGTGCCTAACCAAATGCCCGCTCAAGGTGTGAATGACCCTAATGGTTTGCAAGGTAGCCTCTACAATAATGTCTGTATGCTGCATTGGAGGAGGGGGAACTAATTTGAGGAGGGGGGCATATGGACCCTGTACTACTTGACGTGCCCTTGGTCTATCCTGGGGTTGGCCTCCACCTATGCCAATGAACGATCTCATCCTCCAATAGTTTACTTTATGACCGAGCACAAATTCAACATAATGTTTTTTAATAAAATAAAATGGGACCTCATTATTGATGTGGGGTGGTTTATCAAAAACCATCCACCAACAATCTCAGAAGTTATCCCACATATCATCATTCATGCACCATCTCATGGATAACTTTAGTTTTTTGGGATCAACTCTTTATCCAGTACGGGGTTTCACAAATAGGGCAATTATTTTTTCTTTCATGATTCCAAGGGCCTTGACCCCATCATATTCCAACCCTTTGTTAAATTGGGCATGCATGACATCTCGTTATTGGAGTGCAACATTATGTTGTGTGGTGAGCCTCTCCATATTTTCTATTATAGAACTCAATGTAGTCAACATTGGGCCTAATTTAGGGACAAGATTATACACATTTTGAATACCCCTCAACTCATTTAAATTATTGGTTATAAGTTCTTCTAAAGGTCGAGGGTTTATAACTGGAGGGTTTTCTGCTTGCGGGTCTGCTGGAAGTAGATTTTTATGCTCAACATTTTCAGGGGGTGAGTTTTTAAGCTTAGGATTATCATTAGTGTTAGCCATGCCTGATTAAGTTGCAAATTCATATAATTAACATCAAGTTCACACAACAAAAACAATTTCAATTAAAAAAAACCCTGGATTTAACAAAAAATTAAACCCAAAAAATTCAAATAAAAGCAAAAAAATACAAATATAAATGTACCTGTGGTGAATCGATGAAGAATTTGAGCCTTTTCAATAATGTATTGGAGCCAAAATCCCGCACATGATATGGTATCAAGTATATGATGATTTTTTTGGAAAGTATATATATGCATAGGTATCTGGTACCGAAAACGTATCAAGTACTGGATACCGACGCCATTTATTAAAAAAATATGTTATAATATATAATACAATATGTTATATAATATACTAACTTATATTATAATATTTTATTAACTTACATAATATTATATTATATTATATTATATTATATAAGATTATATAACAGAATACTATAATATAATTATTATAATAATTTCAAATTGTTCCATATCCGGTACCTGATACATGGTACATGATACATATCTAATACTAGATGCGTACAAGTTATATGATTTTCTTAGGTGCTTGCTTTGGCCAGGTGTATTGACACCCATGCATACTAAAAAGTCAACACACACTTTCACATTTTTAGATGGCTGAAAAATGCATTCTTTTTCACATCGCCACTTTTTGGTATACCATGATCTTGCACATACTGTGGGAAAGAACATAATAATAATAAGGTAAGCGTATTGTTCAACGGTCACTTGTTTGAGAGATGTGAACCAGGATAGTCGTTAACCACCTATGGATGTTGATCACACAATACCATGACCATCTACTGATGTTGATTTGGAATAGAAGTGGTCATTTGTTTGAGAGATGTGTGTTGACACAGTAGAGATTTGTTGATGAGAGAAGGATTAATCGAATCCACACGGGCCTGTATGAGCTATGTGATGAAACTCCATTCTTGAGTCTCAACATTATACCATGTCTAGCATGAATGGTAAACTTGACCTACTTGCATTCTGTGATTACATTGTGATTGTACTCAAACCGCAACATTGTCCTTGAGTTATTCATCTTCTTGGTGTGAGTTTGAGATTTCTTGGTGTGTGTGTACCTTGTGTTGTGGCCAGGTTGCTGCTTGGTAGTGAAGGGATGTTGCTAGCAGTGCCAGTGCCAACCTACATATGTTTGCAAACATGAAATTTATATGAGTTGTCTATAAAGTTGTTGTTGCTAGAAAAATAAATTTACAGAGCACTGGAATTAAACTAAAAACTTACCTCTGCTAAACCTTCTTTTGGCAATGTCGGTTCAGTCAACAAGGATCTAGATCCTTGGAATTGTACCTCCCTCACACTAGGTGTTACCTACAAGAGTCAAATAAGATAAAATATTAGTTAATATTTACTTAGAATAATGACAATTTAAATGACAAGCATGTATACTTGATGCAAAATGTAAACAAATAAATATAGAAATATATGTACCATGTGACTATCGTGGCCAAATGAAATTCCTGAGAGGGTAGGCTTTATGAACTTGTGTTATGACATCCTGGGACATCAACCTCTATACAATAAACCATATAAAAATAAATATTACTACACACAAGTGACAAGTACATGCATAATCATTATAAAACTCTTAATTACCTTCCCCTTGTCAATGTGTGTCACTGCACTCCCCTCACATTGCACCCCGTTGTCACTAGGTAAAAGCCGTGAGAGTAAAATAAGATGAAAATATTAATTAGTATATGAAATTTATTTATAATAATTTAAATGACAAACATGTATGTTGATAAAAAAAATTAAACGAATAATCCTGAAAATATATACCATAGAGCTTTCAAGGCTAAATGAAATGGATGAGAGTGTGGCATCTTGCACCTGTCTTATCTCCTCCTATGTCATCAACTGAACATAAATGGACCATATATATAAACATAAGTGTGCAATCATAATAATTTATCTAATAAGAATATTCATTTAAAATTAAATACACTATGACATTAAATGTTTAGTCTTATTGTAATCTCATGAATCCATGTCACTTGCGCCTCCTCATCTCTTGCATGAGAGAACTATCCATGAGACACTCAAGTCCCTATGGTGACATCTGGACATCGCCCATCTTGAACACCTCATAGTCTCTTGTATCCATAACATCCCTGATAGGTTGATCAAGGGGACCCAAGCATATATTATTGCATGTAATGCAAGTATGGGGCACACAAATATGTGCACCCAAGGAGGATGTACTACTACCAACATCATCAACACAGGGTTGCGCAAGTGACACAATGTGCCTAACCAAATGCCCACTCAAGGTGTCAATGGCCCTAATGGTCTGCGAAGTAGCCTCTGTAATAATGTCTAGATGTTGCATTAGAGTAGGGGGACTAATTTGAGGAGGGGGCACATGGACCCTGTACTACTTGACGTGCCCTTGGTCTATCCTGGTGCTGGCCTCCTCCTACATCCATGAACAATATCATGCTCCAATAATTTACTTTATGACTGAGCACAAATTTAGCATATAATTTTTTAATAAAATAAAATGGGGCCTCCTTATTGATGTGGAGTGGTTTATCAAAAACCATCCACCAACAATCACATAATTTTTTCCACATATAATTATTCGTGCATCATCTCATGGACAACTTCAATTTTTTGGGATCAACTCTTTATCAAGTACGAGGATTCACAAATAGGGAAGTTATTTGTTCTTTTGTGATCCCAAGGGCCTTGACCCCATCATAATCCAACCCTTCATTAAACTGGGCATGCATAGCATGTCACTATTGAAGTGTAGCATTATGCTGCGTGGTGAGTGTCTCCATATTTTCTATTATAGAACTCAATGTACTCAACATTGGGTCTAATTTAGGGACATGATTATACACATTTTGAATACCCCTCAACTCATTCAGATTATTGGCTATAAGGTCTTCTAAAGGATGAGGGTTTATAACTAGAGGGTTTTTTTGTCTGTGGGTCTGTTAGATGTGGGTTTTCAGGCTGAGTGTTTTCAGGGGGTGGGTTTTCAAGCCTAGGATTATCATTAGTGTCTTCCATGTTTGTTTAAGTTATAAATTCATATAATTAACATCAAGTTCACACAACAAGAAAAAATTTAATTAAAAAAACCCTAGATTTAACTTAAAAAATTCAAATAAAAGTAAAAATAATGCAAATATAAACATACATGTAGTGAATCGATGGAGAATCTGAGTTTTTTTTAATCAAGTATTAGATCCAAAATCCTACACACGATATGATATCAAGTATATGATGTCATTTTTTGCAAAGTTGTAGGTGAAAATGACCCATGACTTTAACTCACACACACACACACACATGTATCTAGTACCAGAAATGCATCAAGTATCAGATACCGAGACCATTTTTTTAAAATATGTTATAATATATAAAATATATATTATATAATATTGTAACTTATATAATGTTATATAATATCATTATTATATAATATAATATAATATAATATAATATAATATTATAATAATTTTAAATTTTAAATTAGTTTGTATCTGGTACCCGATACATATTCGATACCAAATACGTATAATTTATATGATTTGCTTAGGTGTTTTCTTTGGCCATGTGTATTGACACCCATGCGTACAAAAAAGTCAACACACATTTTCACATGTTTAGACGGCTGAAAAAGGAATTCTTTTTCACATCACCACTTTTTTGCATACCATGATTATGCACATACCCTGGGAAAGAACATAACACTAATAAGGTAAGTGTAATGTTTAACGATTGTTTGTTTGAGAGACGTGAGCCAGGACAACCGTGAAGCATCTACAGATGTTGATCTGACATTACCATGGCCATCTACAAATGTTGGTCTGGCATAGCAATGGTCTTCTATTTGAGAGATGTGTGTCAACACAGTAGAGATTCTTTGATGAGAGAAGGATTGTTGGAAGCCACATGGACCTGTATGAGCTGTGTGATGACACTCCATTCTTGATTCATGACATCATACCATGTCTAGCATGAGTATTGACCTTGAACTACTTGCATTGTGTTATTACAATGTGATTGTACTCAGACCGTAGAATTATTCTTGAGTTATGCATCTTCTTGGCATGCGTGTGAGCCTTCTTGGTGTGTGTTTACCTTGTATTGTGGTTGGGTTACTCTCTCCGTGAGCACGATGGGGTGGGCATGAGGGCTCCACATGGTAGGGTGGTGTTACACTTTACCACTACTAGGGACCGGTGTATAAGTGACAGACTTCCTCCAGCTATAGGGACTTAGTGTAACCACCTGAATTTGGTATGTTCTAACTATGGACCCTATTTTCCCTAAGTGTGATCATACCCTCGATTATATCCAAACGACCCTGTTACTACTTGGCATAATTCTAAATCAATTTAATATCCTAGGTGATTTTTATCACTTATTTATATTAACTATTATAGCCATGTAATTCAAATCAATTTTGACCAATTAAATCTAACCAAAATCAAATATGGCTATAGTATTTAATTAAAAAGGAATTAAATAAATCCCAAAATCAAATACCCACTTGCAAATAACCCATTCCCCTAGCCTCTTTAATTTAATTAAAATGGCTATAGTCCCCTAATTATTAAAAAGAAATTTCATTGTTTTAATAATTAATTCCTATATTTCTAAATGAATTAAATAAGTTTATTTCATTTATTAATATTCCCCTAAACCCCAACCTAACCTATCTCAACCACTTCTACCCTGGGTTCTAACCC